>QEOT01005186.1:23635-51653 GCA_003123785.1 Pterocarya stenoptera | reverse complement strand
AAGTTTTAAACTCTTCCCTGATTTGGAAAAAGTAGAGTACTGAAACGCTTGCACTATTCAAGGTATCTTCAAGAAAATTAACATTATCATCAGAAGGAAAAGGCCTCATGAATTAACCAGACAAGTGTCTTTCACAAATGATGAGTCCCACCCCCCTCCCCCGGGGGCGGCGGGCCTTCTTAACGCACATGATATATAAGACACAGCCCCTCCCTCTATTATTAGAATGGCAGCAATTGGAGGTTGACTACCGCACATATCTCTTTCTTGTAGCACTCAGTAGCTTTGTACGTACAAGTGGCAGCCTATGAGAGGTTATAGGGAGGTTATAGGGGGGGGACCCCCGGTATTAAGTATGTATAACGGACTGTGTAGCTGCATTATTGGTTGGCATGCGAGGAACCAGGCATGCATGTCTTCAGAAAATGACTCGAGATGATAAGAAGCAATGAAAATGACAATTAGTTCAAGAAATATTCCATATTGCTACCTGACCTGATCCTAGTAAAAGGGAAGTGAAGCTGTGAGGACCTAAATTATTCTAGACCAGATACCTTGGCAGTGAAATAAAGCAAAAAGTTATAAAAAAAAAAGAAAAAAAAAGGAAAAAAAAAGAAAAAAAAAAAAAGCATCTTTCTTACCTTTTTTTATACTGGTACATTGCAAACGAACCAGGTGGATCTTAAATCCACCGTCACACCCTTCAAAGTTCAAACCCATTCTTTGTTTGGGATGAAAGTAGGTGGTTTGCTGTTTTGGCCTGTTCATAATTAACTGTATCAACTATTTACTGAATAAAGTTGATTTCAAGGAAACTTAATTTCAAGGGTCATGCTTAGGAAAGTTAAGTTTGATGCCTAGATTATTCTTTTTCTCCTCAAAATTGCAGCAATATATGGGAATTTCCTTCAAACACATGGATCGACGTTATATAAAAACCCGAAGTAAGACATCTCCCAGAAAGCTGACAAACGATTACAAAAGATCAGAACATCCACAGGTAATGTTCACGCTTTACGGTAAATTCGGCACTGCTCATGATATTGTTGGTGATACTACGTACAAAACCGATCCAACTACTTCCTACGGTACTTTTTTAGCCATTTTAAGTTTCCTTCAAACCTTATGATCATTAAAACAAAAACCCTAAATCACCCATTTCTCAAAAGTCTTGCATGCAAGCAATAAGAGACCGCTCCACATGTAGGTACTGCTTATAACACCACAATAATTTCGTTTACAGTTCGTACGACGTCATATGTTCATGGTACTATTAAATCCATCCCCATATATATATATTTTTTTTTCTAAGCAAGCAATATATCATTCAGATAAAGAAAACAATACATGAAGAAGGGATAGGTTTTAGGACTAAATACTTGGTCCCCACCCATATCATGCAAAGAGGATGCCGTCTTAACTGACGGTTTTTTGAGGTTTCCATAGTTGTATGAACTATGTAGCCACCGCTAGAGGCGGTGGAAACTAAAGATACACTATAGTTTGTTATTTTGAGATGTTTTCTGAAAAGACTTGTAATCCCTAGATCCATCCCATACTTACTACAATAGAGTTAGTATCAGAGTCGGTTGCCTTACATCAGACAGAGCCAGTCCTTAAAAGACCTGAAAAGATTGGCTCATAAACAATAAGACAAACCCACCCATTACAACGGTCCAACCCACTAAAACGCTCCCCACCCACCTCCCCCAAAAAGAACAAAAAAACAAAATGATATTCACCAATAAATCATGACTCGATAGTGCGGACGCCAAAGATTCAACTTATAATTTCCATCAATGCATGCATGCATTTGGATATCAAATCTGAATCAACTCGTCCCAGTGTTACTTATTGAGCTACGTACGGTAGTTTAGAATTTATTCGAGTCTTTTAAAATTAATTGAATCAAGAGAGTTTGACAATTGTTGGAGGTATTAAAGTATATTTGTAACATAGTGTAATTGGAATATACTTCGATTGTGCTTAATTCATAATGTCAATGTGTTAGGAACCCAACTGCATGTTGCCGTTTAGTAATTAGGGGATTGACCAGTCGTTTATGGGCTTCTTTTATTTAGCTGTTGTTTTTCTAATACATGTAAAAAACGCAACGTTTGGATGTTATAACCAAACGGTACATTTTGGGTGCCTATTATCCTGCTAGTGCATAGGCCTGTTAGTTTATCAATTACAAGAGTTAGTTAGAAAGAGATCCCAATATAGCGCAGAAAGGGGGAAAGGGTGGTGGATCTGGAAAATTGTCTAAACGGTTTGTTATATCATCTTGGAGGAATTGGGAGCCTCGAACTTTCCAAGGCGTAGCCATTTTTATCTTCTTCAGTGTTCATCGTTTTGTTATATTCATCTAGTATTATCTTTCCATTGTTCTTAAATATCCTTTATTTTCTATATTAATGTTTCCTTCACTGGAGGGTTCATTACACAATGGCAGTAGAGACTATTTTAGTTGTGCTTTAAATGATCACGTATAGGCTTCCTATACCACAGTTTCTGCAAAACTCATTCACATGATAATTTCAAATACGTGTCCACACCTAGAGATTTGCATAAGTCCAAATCCCGTATAAAGAAATCTTAAGTGATTTAAGAACAGAGAGATGACAAACAACCATAGAGAACACCCACAAATAATAGGAAAAAAAAGGAGCACCTCCTTATTTTTTTTATTAGTAGCAGTCCTCACTATGGTGGAGAAAAATATTTAAACTACATGCGCAAGTAATCAAATCAAACTATGCTAAGCTCTTCTATAACATTCTGCCGGTACTTGCAAAATAATATTGCCGCAGAGAAATTACTTCCATTCAGTTCTTTGATTAGGGTCAATGAAACGATACACTACACAGAGGGGAAAACTCTAAATATACACCCCCCCAGCACATTTCCCTTGCGGTTTCAAAAACAGCATGCAGAAAATCACGTATTGTCAAGATATTGCACTGAAAATATAAAAGAAGATCACTCTGTTTACAAAAATAAAGATATAAAGATTATATTATGTTACCTCTTTAACCATTGCCTTCACTATGTCTTCCAATGAGCCAAAATTGCCGGAGATATAACTTCCTTGTGGCCTCCTTTGGTCCCCGAGCCCTTGCTTCAGCTTCGGTGATATCTCCATGGTAGATTTATTAACCTCATCGTGCTTCAAATATAAATGATCAAAATAACTTGATTGTCCGATTGAATTGAAATCCATATCTGAGTGGAAGTTCTTTGGTTCTGAACCTTGACCCAATGTACCCACAGAACCATGCACAGGGATCATAGAGTTTGTTGAGCTACCTATCACATTTGAGTACGGACCATCCTGATTATGGTCTACCCACCCTTGAGGTGGGGAATGATGTATTATTTGCCCAGCATTACTGCTGATCAGGCTTGCTCGGCATTGCATTTCCGTCCTTATATCCTGGAATTCAGTGGACATCGAAGCAACAGAAGAAGCCCTACATGGATTACTCTCCATTTGGAAGGCCACCGTAGCCATGTCGTCCCTCACGTTACCATGATGCAGAGTAGGCTGTTTAAAACAGTCATTCAGTGGAAAAGCATTTGACTCGATCCCAGATGACTGGGTAGAAGTTGACCAGTTTTCATTCAATCTACTATGAACTGGCAATAGGGAAGAAAATTCTGAATTTAAATAGGCCACTGAAACAGAGGACTGATTTCCATATACTTTACCATCTTGACGTACTTGAGAGCTCGGTTGTAATATCAACGGGTTGTTCGCAACACCAAGAAGAGGATTGCTTGAGCTAGAAAAACCTATTTTTGAATCGAGAAAGGCACTGGAAATGGGGAAAATTGCTGTGTTATCAATAGAAATGGAGAGCTCTCTGGCATGTGTAACACCCTTAACATGTTGCCCTTGATCAAGTTCTAGAGGCATTGGCATTCCTTGAAGTACACTCCCATTATGGTTTCCAGGGAGTATGACCTGCTGGCAGTTAACCTGATCATTAGTAGAGTTGCTCGAGTTTTGCACATAACTCAGTTGAGTCATTCCTGAAGATGGAAGGCCATGCATACCCAGAACAGAAGGTGTGTTCAATCTACCAAGCAATCCACCGGGTGGTAATGATCTGAAAGCGGTGTTATGAAATTGACCAGATCCAATCAAGGTGTGGAAACTATCACGTCCATTCAGAGAACCCACTCGCAAATAGGATGAATCTGTACCTCCTAAGGCGGCCGCCAAATTAGCTTGCTGGTTTACCATACTGTTAAGCCTTTTAAGGTAAAGCCTGTATTTCTGCAACGATGGAATAGAGCAGTAAGCTTCTCGGAATAAAAAAAGTTTAGATCATATTGAACTGAAAAAAGGAGGATCAGATTCCATGCCTGAAGATGGCTTGCTACATTTTCTCTTGTAAGCTTTTCAACATTCATCATATCTAGAATTTTTTTAGGTACGGCTTCTGCATCCAAAGGAATAAAAGAAATTCATAAGAAAAGGCTACATGCCCATAATATTAACCTTGGAATAATATTCACTACAGACTAAAAATGTGGCTTGTTAAAAAGAGGAGTGGTTTGTGGGGGTGAGGGGGGTGAAGAACAAAGGCTGAGGTTGCTACTCTAATTATAGGTGAAGAACCTACTATCAATGCCCAATTGATGAACAGCGGCGACAAATTTGCGGTGCAGATCCACAGACCAAACAACCCGCTGCTTCTTCTGAGTTGATGGATCACCATGCCCACTTTCATCATGTTCCTCATCCTCATCTTCATTCTGATCCTTCCGTTTTTTATTTTGCTTCCCATTCTGATCAGAAAGTGTCCCAGGTGACCCTGATCCTCCACCACTGTCAGGATCATGCTTGTCTTGATTGCCAGATTTATTTGAGTCTTTAGAATCAAACTTCTTTCTCCTGATTACATGTTGCCAGATGTTCTTCAGTTCCTCAGTTCGAACAGGTTTCAGTAGATAATCACAAGCTCCATGGGAAATTCCCTTCATTACAAGCTTGGGATCACCATTGACGGACAACACTACAAATGTTGAAACATTTTATAACCAAAATTAAGCCTGATTAATAACCACAAGGTGCAAAGAGTGCCACAATTAATCCAACGATAAGCTCACAGAATATAAGCACATTATTTTCAGAAAGGGACCGATAAAGTCAAGTGATATTGGGTTTGGAAAATGCACATATATATCAGACTAACATGCAGCATATTGTTTTCAGAAAATTTCAAGGTTGACAAAATTGTAGAAGACTTGAGATTGTGAAGATAAAATTTGACAAAGGTCAGTCCAAATATACTTAATATTTGATCTACCCCACGTTTTTTATTGATAAATCAACTACAAGAAATTCTAGTGTTCAAAAATTAAAACTTCACGGAGGAATGTCAAAATTCGAAGAAAGGAAGTTGAAATAATGAAGATCAATTATTGTTCCTTGCTTACTTATGACAGGAAGGTCCATCTCAAGGCCCACAAGCTCAAGCAGCTTAAAGCCATCCATGTCTGGCATCTGAACATCACTAATAACCAGGTCAAACTTGTTCCTGTTTTCTCTCAGCAGCTTCAATGCTGTGATTGCTTGATTAGTAGTCGTAACTGCAAAGGCGAAAACTCTTAATGAGGTCATGCCAAGTTCCTTAAAGAAGAAAAAAAGAAAAAAAAGAAAAAAAAAAAAGAGCAAAAATAAATACTTTCTCATATTTCCAAAAGCTACCGAGAACCAAAATGAATAAACCAACCCATAGTCCAATTAATACGACAGTACTCAGATAGATCTCGAAATAAAGAACGAATGTTATTGAAAAGGCTGAAGTTTTGACGGAGATAATATCAAAGAAACCCAATCCAATATATGAGAAAGTAGACATAACAAGATAATATCCTGATTTGATAATTGTGAAAATCAAATCAAGATAATATCAAAGAAACCCAATCCGATATATGAGAAAGTAGACATAACAAGCAGTAGGTGGAGGTCAATAATTCGTAGAGATTCAATATACTACCATAATAGCAACTAAAAGGGGAACAGCTTGTATAGTAAATTCTTAATAATAAAGCACAAATCCAAGAACCCATATCCAGAAACTGATGGATAGATAGACGCAAGGGAATAAAGGAAAAGAGGGAGCGGCACTAGAAGCAAACCGTGATATTGGCATCGACGAAGAAGGGTCTCCAAGAAAAATAGGCAAGTGGGGTCATCGTCAACTGCGAGCACGCGCATTCCAATGGGGAACTGATCTTTGGGTTCATCCATCAGAGGCTCAACGGCCATTTTCTTCAAGCAGACTGATTGACAAATCTCAGAGAACAGTAACAATGGGAAAAACTGTTTTACAAGGATAGTCTACGCTCTATGGTAATGAACAAACCCAGAATCTACTAAACAAAGATATGCAGAGAAAATGATTTGCAAAGACCAGGGAATGGTGTGATACAAATTCAGGGACAGCGACAGAGAGAGGATCTCTGTAAAAATGGCGGCACTGTGATAGTGAAAAGGGGGGAAAAAAGAAGAAAATGAAACAAATAAAACACCGTAATCCGTATAAACTGTGTAAGCCGAATTAGAGGCCTGTTACCAAACTGAAAATGTTTGACTTGGTGCGAGAAAATCTATTGCGTGCAACTCACGCGTGTGGAAGGCAAAATTTCGGATCGTGCGCTTTCAGTTAAAATGACAATATTTGGATTTTCCATAAAAAATTAAAATCACAATTTGGGACAAAACAATAATTCAAAAAAAAGAAAAAAAAAAAAAAAAGGAAGCTTGAAAATTGGTTATCGGGTGAGGTCGAGACTCGAGACTACAAGAAAGATTTCGTTTTTTTTTTTTTCCCAGTGGATTACAGAGAGCACGCCTACGCGTGCTTCGCTATCCATGGATATGGCAAAAAGAAGC
The DNA here is from genome assembly GCA_003123785.1 of Pterocarya stenoptera. Taxonomy (NCBI): domain Eukaryota; kingdom Viridiplantae; phylum Streptophyta; class Magnoliopsida; order Fagales; family Juglandaceae; genus Pterocarya; species Pterocarya stenoptera. Next base: position 44,743 of record QEOT01005186.1, on the reverse strand, counting down.
AGGTTCTTTGCCTACTTTTTCCTGCCTCTGGACTCTGAACTCGGTTACTTTTCAGTTTTGGGACTTTTTAAGCTTCTTTTGAGGGTTAAAGCCTTTTCTTTTCTAAGGGTTTAAAGACAAAAACCCAACGACAGTCGTCAGTCCCTATAAAGAAATGCATGGGACAATATTTTCTGACTCCCTCGAACTACCACTACTTCTAATTTTTTATAGAAAATTAATATATACAGCTATTAATTACAGATAAATAAAACTATTTTCCTATAGTACTTTCATGTTTGAAATAAATGACAAATAAGATTAAATTTTGGGGCAGATTTTCTGATATATATATATATAAGACTTTGGTAAACTAGCTTTACTAATTGAGTGAGAATAATGAGATAGGTCATAGTCATATATTGTCATGCACGTACACAATAGGTCGAGTGAAACCCAACCATGTTCTTAAAGTTGGTGGTGAAAGTACGATGATGACTAAGAAAAAGCCAATTAATGCACGAAAAGGTTGCGAATCAGCATGTAGTTGATTGCCCCCACTAATTTCGCGCCGTCGGAAGGGATTGAAAATAAATAAATAAATAAAAAACTATAGCATCGATGCATATAATATATATATATATATAAAATGTGTGGAAATGGCTGATTGTGAATGGCAGCTTTAACTTCTGTATTTTTAGTTTGCGTTTGGATCATTCGGTGATTTCAAATAATTCAGATATGTAAATAATAATATTTTATAAATTGTCAAGCTAAAATGTATTTAAATGTTAATAGATTGAGATATATTTTTAAATGTATGAAATCGGTTGAGATATGGTTTTAACTATTTATGAAAAGTTGAAAAGGTAGTAAATCTTGATTGATTTGAGATGGATTAAGGTGATTTCATCTTCTAAACACAACCTAAGTGCACAAACTCGTAATTATTATTATTATTATCATTATTTTAATTTCATTATTTCCTAACATTCTATTTTCTTTAATAAAAAAGAACATGCATAACATCATTTAAGATTAAAACCAACGTCTCGGTGGATGTTGTTATACTTTAACCTCGGCCATTAAAACAAGTTTTGGACTTTAATACAAGAGATTCTCATATGGTAGTTACACAAGCATTTGCTCAGCCACACATTGCAACTGTATGGTAAGAGATACCAATTACTTGTCGCAAGCTTTTTGAAAGTAATTCGTCGATTTTAGATTGATGCACGCATCGAATTGTGAAATAAACAAATTTTTTAATAAACAACTTAAAACAAAATTTATAGAAGCCGTCTTCTCATTTAGTGTCTAGTAATTTCACGGTAGATTGAATCCTCCTATTCCTAGCCGGTAATAATATATTCAAATAGGTTGTTTATATTATTTTTTGATACTTTAATCATAAAATGATTATATAAAAATAAACTCACAAATTGATATAGTTTGATGTGATACGTCAAATTGTAAAATTATTTTATTTGTAAAGTAGATTTAATAGATAACATAAAACTACACAGTTTATAAATTTACTTTGATGTAATTTTTTGTATTTGTAGTACTTAATATATTTTTTATTATCCATGCATATTTCTTAGAAAAAAGAAATATCCACTCTTGCGAGGGTATTTGTAACAAAAACATTAATTGAATGGTCAGGTTGCACCACAATTCAGAAATTAAGATCTTACCCAAAGAGATTGGTGTCGTTAAAGATCCTAGTGTGAAGTTACTTGTCGAAGTTGCTTCTACCACATAATAATATTGCCGAGGATTCAACAGCACCATAAAAGTCCAAGGTCCAAATTACAAGATCGATCTCAATAATGAATGAATTCACTATTATTTGTTAATATATAAAAGAACTATCATTAACTCTATATATTATATACCCAACCAGATCCAACTCAAGGGGTTTCAAACTGGCATGCATGCATGATATTCAAATAACCTCTCTACGCCAACCTATTATGAGTACACTTTGTAAGGNAGCACCACAATTCAGAAATTAAGATCTTACCCAAAGAGATTGGTGTCGTTAAAGATCCTAGTGTGAAGTTACTTGTCGAAGTTGCTTCTACCACATAATAATATTGCCGAGGATTCAACAGCACCATAAAAGTCCAAGGTCCAAATTACAAGATCGATCTCAATAATGAATGAATTCACTATTATTTGTTAATATATAAAAGAACGATCATTAACTCTATACATTATATACCCAACCAGATCCAACTCAAGGGGTTTCAAACTGGCATGCATGCATGATATTCAAATAACCTCTCTACGCCAACCTATTATGAGTACACTTTGTAAGGAATATTAAGATATAATACCTGGAAGATTCATGGTGGCTGCGAAATCTCAAGATTCCAGCTTGCTTTTTGGGGTCACACACACCTGGCTTTCTGATCTTAATTAATGGCATGATTCAAGGTGAAAGGGGGGAAGGGGGGGGAGAACAGAACAAGCCGGGTGCCTCCTCCTCAACTCTGATAAAAATGCTCAAANATATATATATATATTTATATATATATCTGCCAAGGAGTCTCCCATGTCAAAGTAAAATATCTTAGAAGTTTGCAAGTAATGAGAGAATCTAAGGATTAAAAAGAGTTTCTCGTACTTGACAATTGTTATTTATACTGGGAGTCTAGGGGGACAGATTATGTCTACCTTTATGGAGTTCGTGACCTTTTACTGTTCCTTCTGTCAGAGTCATTTAATGCTACGTGCCTCTACGACGGCGTCATTAATGTGGCGTGTAGCTCAGATAGTGGTGCCATTAATGCAGTATGGTTCCCCAATTTGCCTTATCATGCTAGTGTCTTTGGTGATCCGTCGATGTCTCATTGTAAGAGGATCGAGGGTCCCCCTTACTTCTTGCCCTTTACGCGAACATGTACTCAAGGGCTGGATGCTATTTGAAGGCTCTCCAGGACGCCGAGTCCCATCCTCTACAGTAGGCTCCCTTATGAAGGTTGCATCCAAGGGTGCCTACCCGTGGGTTGGGCTGAAGAGTCTATTCGTTTTAGGCTGAGCCTTCGTTTCTTATTCCCTTAGTTGCCCTTCTTAGGCCTGCTAAGACAGAGGGGGGAAACCCCTTATAGTTACCCTGCTAATTCTCACTGGACTTGTATGATGAGAATTATTTTTAATCTTAAACCCGTCTTGACGTCGAGGCCAGGGTCCCTTTGCCGACGTGTGTTTGGCTCCGAAGTTTGAGGTGGTTCCTTGTCGCTTGGCTACCCTGGTACCGTTTTCCTTCCTGCCTTTGTTAGAATGTTTCCTGATAATTACGCTAGTATTTGATGGCGTTTTTTTAGTTGTATCAGTATCGAGGGCGTCAGGCGGCTCTTTGTCTTCACGTCGCTTCGTGGTGGGTATTTTTTGGGATTCGAAGTGCCTCGCACCCTTTCTTTCTACCACAAGTTGTGGGAGATTAACCACTACCTTCCTCCTTTATAAATGAGATGGGATTATGGTATTGTCTCCTTTCTCCGTACTGTAATCCTCTTGTCATCCTTTCTTCTTAACTTCCCCTCATTTTCCCGTATACTCATTTCTTCTTTCTCTATTACATTCTTCCTCTTTGTCAATGGCCCCTGAGAAATCCACCCAACCCACGACTTCTAGCAGGGGAGACGCACCAGAGGTTGGCAACGTCAGGCCGTCTTTCTTGGGTAGCACTTGACGTTCAAACGTTCAAGCGGCGACGCTAGCATCTCTGGCCCTCACCCACCAGGTCTTGGAAATAGTGATCTTCAAGGTCTCTGGTCCACACAAGGGTGTTGTCGACGCTGAGGGTCACTCTTCCAGAGTTGCTGTCTTTCCTTTTATGTTTTCATGTGGCTTGAGACTTCTTTTCACTCGCCCCGTCCGCGATTTGCTAGATCACCTTAGTCTAGCCCTGTCCCAACTTCACCAAAATGTTTGGAGGCTTTTGATTTGATATAGCATCAACTGGCGTCGTGCCTTGTTGGAGTTGGAACCAGAGCAGGCTAACCTCACCGGTTGTGAGTTCCTTCTCACTCACAAGGTGTTGTAGCAAAAAGGGAACATTTACAGTTACAGGACGATGCATGCCTTGTCAACCTGGAGTCACGATACTGCAAGGTGAATGACTGGTCTCCAAAGTTCTTTTTCATGTCTGGCAGCGGATAGGAATTCCTGATTGGTTAGGTGAATCATCGCGAGTTCTCGATTCAAACTAATTGGGAAATGGTTCCTAAGGATAAGGTAGTGCGTTTGATAGCTACCCCCACCGAATTGCGATGTATCACCATTGTTAGGGAGTGGATGAAGAAGAACTTCAACAACATATTCTCAGAAGCCTTTCTCTCCAATGAGAGCTTAAGGGTTTCTTTGCTTCCTCTTAGTCACGTTTCTTTTGACGACAAGGTGACTGGTCACTTTTGCTCAGAAAAGTCTCTTGAATGCTTCTCCAACAAGCAAATGGAAGAAACCTCGCTTGGAGGGGGCTAGGGTTGATAGCGGGCCCCTTTCCAGAGCCCAGATTCCTGAACACAGGCATCAGTTATGCCTGAGGCTCATCGTTCTGTCGTACTAGTGACCCCGATTGAAGTGCCCCGTTGTGTTGTTGGTGTGGAGGTGCTGATGGAATCTTTTTCTTTGGAGCCCTTGGACACATCGGCGAGAGGCCCCTCGGCTGAGGTTCATGTAGTGTCGCCCCCACCGACTGCTGCTTGTGATGTGTTCTTGAAAACTGATTACCTTGATGCCCTACTCCGAGAAGTCTTGGCGGTTAGGATCCCCTGGCGGGTCGTCATTGGGCGATGTCCTCCAGGGGTCTTCTCCCATTCTTCTGCTCGTTTTGCTGTTGTCAATTGCTCATTTGAAGGTGGGGTCTAGGCTTACTCAAGGGGCTCCAGATTTGTGGCACCACCTTCTGCAATGTCTTCGCCCACTGCCATGGGATTGGACGATCTGGTTTCTGTGTCACGTGGGAAGGACCTTGAGTCACTTGGTGGCTTGGACTCCCCTATTAAGAGGGAGGCGTCCGCTACTTCTAGTAATCGTGTTGCGGAGGTGAAGTACCAAGCTGAATGTAGTTTCCTTCTGGATGTTGTAGTTGGCGAAGGTTCAGGGGGGTCCATGCAAAGCTATGCTTGCCTAGGCGGGAACGGTTGCTAAAGTTGTCCTGACTTATGCAGAAAGCATCGAGGGTCAGCCCCCGACCCTTGCAACTGGGGAGGTTGCTGACAGAGCTTTTGTCGGACTGAGGGGCCCACAAAAGCGCCTGATGCAGAGGGTTCAGTTGAAGTTATCCCCCTTTTGGCCTGTTGGAAAATGGGGGGTGCCGTGTGAAAGCCATCAGTCAGGTTGCCAAGTGTTTGTCTGACTTCTTTCACGAGGTTTGGCAATTTCTTTTTCTATCTTTTTTTCTTTCTTTCGATGTTTTCTAAATTCATTTTATTGAATATTCCATGTTGGCCCTTCTTGTTGTCAAAGTTCCTAAAATCGAGAAATTTAGTCATTGTCGGCAAAAGCTAAAGAATAAGGCAAGGGAAGACGCTCAGCGGATAGGGGGCTTGGAGCAACTTGTCGCAGATCTTTGGGGTGGCCTGTTCCGAATGCAAGGCGTTGCCTCTCACCTGGACAGCCAGATAAAGTTGGTCGTGGGCGTTCGCGATACCGCGTGGGCGCACAGGTGTGTTAAGGTTTTTAGGTCGATGTGAGACCACATTCTGGAGAGTTCGTAGCTATTTTTACAGACTTTTAAGAAATATTTGCAGGACCTTGACCTTACCCAAGTTGTCGTTGATAGAGAAGCCTTTGTGTTTGGCTGCAAGTTAGGGATGAAAGAGATCCCCGATGCTTTTACGAACCATCATTACGTGCCCTTTGACTATTCCTTCTGTCAAAGTCATTGAATGTGGTTTGCTTTTGCGACGACGTCATTGATGTGGTGTGTAGCTCTAGTAGTAGTATCATTAATGCGGCGTAGTTTCCCAATTTGCCTTACCTTGCTAGTGTCTTTAATAGTCCGTCGATGTCTCCTTGTTAGAGGATCGAGGGTGGTCCCCTTTACTTCCCGCCTGTTACGTGAACGGATGCTCAAGGGCTGAACGTTGTTCGAGAGGTTTCTAGGACGGCGAGTTCCATCCCCCTACAGTACGCTTCCTTATAGAAGTTGCGTCCAGGGGGCCTACCCATGGGCCGGGCCTAAAAGTTTATTCATTCTGGACTGAACCTTCGTTTCTTATTATCTTAGTTGCTATTCTCATGCTTGCTAAGACAGAGGGAGGAAAACCCCTTACAACCATTATCCAAAATATTTAGTTATCTATACATCATCATTTTTTAAAGTATGAAATTTTTTTTTCGAGTCATCTACCATCTCAATAAATTTTTATTGGTGTCGTTTGGATAATGAAATGAGATGAGATAGTTTTAATTGAAAATTAAAAAAAATATTATTTTATAATATTATTATTATTTTGAAATTTGAAAAAATTTAATTATTTATTATATTTTATATAAAAATTTAAGAAGTATTGATAAAATAAGATCAAATCGTTTTTATATCTAATGGGGACGTTGAGAAGAATCACTCATATATGAAACCACATAATAATTCCTTTTTCTTTTTCTTTTTAAATAAGTTCTTGCATGCATGAGTTTTTTATTTGTTTAAATAAAATAAAAAAATATTGACAGTTACATCAACATGATCGATCGAACGAGTCGCATTTATAATCATTCTATATATCTATTATTTAAAAATATTATGTATGGTGTACTTAAAGACAGTACATGGGTTTAATCAGTCTGATCCGATTTAATTTTAGACAAAATTTATGACGGATCGGTTCCGCTAGTTCAGGCTTGTCCAGTCTGATTTTTGGGTTACATTTTATACCCCTAGTTAAAGATAGATGGTGTAAACAAATTAATTAAGTGGCTGCAGGCTTTAGAATAATTGGACGCCCGCCAGGAGCACATGATCAGACTGACTTTTTTACTGGAGAGTTTGAAATCTTTGACGTACAATTATCGTGATGTTTTCGTAAAAAAATAACATGCTCTATATGATTGATGATGATATGATCACCTCATCCAACTTCTTGTTTGTATTTCGTTCTATATATATATACTCTGATCAGAAAGTGTCCCAGGACCCTGATCCTCCACCACTGCCAGGATCATGCTCGTCTTGATTGCCAGATTTATTTGAGTCTTTAGAATCAAACTTCTTTCTCCTGATTACATGTTGCCAGATGTTCTTCAGCTCATCAGTTCGAGCAGGTTTCAGTAGATAATCACAAGCTCCATAGGAAATTCCCTTCATTACAAGCTTGGGATCACCGATTCACCATTGACGGACAACACTACAAATGTGGAAACATTTTATAACCAAAATTAAGCCTGATTAATGACCACATGGTGCAAAGAGTGCCACAATTAATCCAACGATAAGCTCACAGAATATAAGCACATTGTAAAATTCGAGAAAGGGACCGACAAAGTCAAGTGATTTTGGGTTTGGAAAATGCACATATCAGACTAACATGCAGATATTGTTTTCAGAAAAATTTCAAGGTTGACAAAATTGTCGAAGACTTGAGATTGTGAAGATAAAATTTGACAAAGGTCAGTTCAAAATTCTCGTTTTTTGTTGATAAATCAACTACAAGAAATTCTAGTTTTCAAAAATTAAAACTTCACGGAGGAATGTCAAAATTCGAAGAAAGGAAGTTGAAATAATGAAGATCAATTATTGTTCCTTGCTTACTTATGACAGGAAGGTCCATCTCAAGGCCCACAAGCTCAAGAAGCTTAAAACCATCCATGTCTGGCATCTGAACATCACTAATAACCAGGTCAAACTTGTTCCTGTTTTCTCTCAGCAGCTTCAATGCTGTGATTGCTTGATTAGTAGTCGTAACTGCAAAGGCGACAACTCTTAATGAGGTCATGCCAAGTTTCTTAAAGAAAAAAAAAAAGGGCAAAAATAAATACTTTCTCATATTTCCAAAAGCTACCGAGAACCAAAATGAATAAATCAACCCATATATAGTCCAATTATTACGACAGTACTCAGATAGATCGCGAAATACAGAACGAATGTTATTGGTTACCAGTGGATTGCAGAGAGCACGCGTAGGCGTGCTTCGCTATCCATGGATATGGCAAAAAGAAGCAATGGTTCTTTGCCTATTTTTTCCTGAACTCTGAACTCTAACTCGGTTCCTTTTCAGTTTTGGGACTTTTTAAGCTTCTTCTTTTGAGGGTTAAAGCCTTTTCTTTTCTAAGGGTTTAACGACAAAAACCAAACGACAGTCGTCAGTCCCAATAAAGAAATGCATGGGACAAGATTTTCTGCAGACTCCCTCCTCCTACTACTACTTCTAATTAATTAATATATACAGCTATTAATTACAGATAAATAAAACTATTTTCCTATAGTACTTTCAAGTTCCAAATAAATGACAAATAAGATTCAATTTTGGGGCAGACTTTATTTTGGGGCAGACTTTCTGATATACATATAAAAGACTTTGGTAAACTAGCTTTACTAATTGAGTGAGAATAATGAGATAGGTCATAGTCATATATTGTCATGCACGTACACAATAGGTCGAGTGAAACCCAACCATGTTCTTAAAGTAGGTGGTGAAAGTACGATGATGACTAGGAAAAAGCTAATTAATGCACGAAAAGGTCGCGAATCAGCATATAGTTGAATGCCCCACTAATTTCGTGCCGTCGAAAGGGATTTAAAATAAATAAACTATAACATCTTTTCAAACATGCATATGTATAGTATGTGTGGAAAGTTCAACTTCCAATTATTTGTGGCATATACACAGCATACATGTAGTAATGGTTGATTGTGCATGGGAGCTTTAATTGTAAACTCACAAACTAAAATTATTTTGATTATAAAGTAGATTTACCAATCCCGATCAAGAGATTTCAAACTGGCATGCATGATATTCAAATAACCTCTATACGCCAACATATTATAAGTACACTTTGTAAGGAATATTAAGATATAATAACTGGAAGATTCATGGTGGGTGCGAAATCTCAAGATTCCAGCTTGCTTTTTGGGGTCACACACACACCTGGCTTTCTGATCTTAATTAATGGCATGATTCAAGGTGAAAGGGGGGAAGGGGGGGGAGAACAGAACAAGCCGGGTGCCTCCTCCTCAACTCTGATAAAAATGCTCAAAGTCTAGCTAAGGTTGTCTCCCACGAAGGATATATGCCAGCTAGTTATTTTTAAACATATGGAGTGAATTTTTTAAGAAGTAATCCTAGATAGAGTGGTAGAGTGCACAAACACCGCGTAATCTTTTTTAAAAAAAATTAAATTTATTACTGAAAAATTAAATTTTTTTATTTGAATCTTATATTTACTCACTTTTAACAAAAATACTATACAAGCAGTTCAAGGCCAACCGGCTACTCAGCCTTCAGTACTGGGTTTAGACAAATAATTGGCCCATATCATCTACACTGAGTGGAGGACAGAAATGCTATCATGTTGGGCCTAGAAAACATAGATGCATGGCATCCGGCCTTATAACTGACCCGCCTTCCCTCGTAATAATTATATAACTATCGTTAAATCCTAATCAAAATTGATCAATATCTAATTAGCCAGTGTCCAAAATCTTTACTTATCTATACATCATCATTTTTGAAAGCATGAAAATTTGTTTTCGAGTCATATTTCTTTGGGCTCCGTAAGAATTTGTCGATATTACTGATATATTTCTATCGAAACAGCCTAAGCATTCACATCAAATCATAAAGTTAATACGATAGGGACTTGGATCGTTTCGATTAAATACGTACGTACTTTTTTACGGTATTGACATGTTATATATTAATTGTACTACTAAAAAAGTAATATAATGTTACTGAATGGTACTTGATCCTAATTTTATACGCAAAAGCAATAGTTATATACATAATTACCCTCATTGCTTTCAACAAGTTTCAAGTTTTACATCTATATATCTGTCTTTTCACTCGCAAAATTTGAGTTTTATGTACGTTTAAGGTCTTGTATGTTTTTACAATAGTAATTCTCATTTCATCTAATAATTATAACTTTATCAAATTCTTATATAAAATAAAATAAATAATTTAATTTTTTAAATTCTACAATAATACTAATATTAAAAAATATATTCTAATAATATTTTATTCAATTTTTAACTTTTATATATCTTATTTTATTTCATCTGTAAAAACAAACAAAGCCTTAAAGAAAAAAAAGAAGTCGTGTATAAACAGTATATGAACAAGAAGGAGAAAAGTAGTGAAGACGATGACAAAGTAGAAGTCTAGATGCTAAAGATATATATTTAACTCTATTATATATATAGTCAAATGCATGTATGCCCCTGTTCATGACCTTATCGATCATGTCTTGGCTTGTGATGGTGAGCGAGCGAGCGAGAGAGAACATTGATTTGTCTTCTTTCGATAGAGAACATTTTTTTGGGCATTGAAATGGAAATTGTTTGAAAAGTCTTTCTTTACGGGGAAAGACAGATCTGGCAAAGAGATTTGATTCAATTTTGATCCGAATTAAAGTGAAAAGCCAAAGCCCACTCCGTCGCCTACAAACGGCCTTTATATATTATGTGGGGCTTTGAAAAAAAAAAAAAGAAATGAAGAAGAGAAGAAAAGTGATGAAATAAAAGATAAGAGATTCTAGATATCTAAGGTTTAACTTTAGAGAATAATTATATGATGTATATACATACATAAATATATATACATACATAAATATATATATATATATATATGGCAAGGCATGGCAGAAGAGGGACTCGATCCTCAGCTGCCTCCCATTCTGCTTGTCGGCCATTTGTCGACGCTCCCCGGCCGCTAATCATGGCAATATTAATAACGAAAAGTTATTATTTCCTGGCCAACAAAACAATTACATCAAGTTATGCTTGTTTTAAAGTCGGCCCAAAATATAAAAATTATAATAATTAATTATGAAGAAAATCTTATAATAAATCACGCATTGTAATAACTAATTATTAATGTCGCTGTCATCTTGACTCAGCGCTTATTCAAGCTACAGATGCAAATGCAATGAGTATTTATTGAATAATAATAACCATAATAAACTTAAAACATGACAACCTTAAAAAATAGTTCACGCTGGACATATAACGTTTATAATTGCATCGTTTTGGTTTCGTATGAATTACGATTTACGATCCATGGCGGCTTATATTTTTTGTAATAATGCCTCGAGCTTTTTTGTGCATGCTGATATATATATCTTGTAAATAGATAAGCAAAAAAAAAAGAAAAAATCTATGCATAAGCCTACACACCACACACCATAATTTTTTTTATTTTTTTTTATTTGTTTCTCTTATTAAATGTGTATTATATGGATGATGAATAAAAAAATATAAATGTTTCAAGAAGACTAAAATAAAAAAAAATTAAAAAAAAATTAAAAAAAAAAAAACATTCACCTCAACTTACAAATTAATATTTTCTTTAACGAGTGTAACATTTTTTGTACGAGTTTTGTTATAAATCAGCAACTGTTCACATCACATACCTCACACTTATAGCTTTTACATAGGAAATTGAGTGTTTTTCATAAGGTGTGGGATGTGGAATGGTAAATAGTAGCGGATGAGAAGAATTTTTCTTTTTTGTACTCTCTGGGCCCTCGCTCGAGTTCCTTTAAAAGTTTTTCTTCCTTCTCTCTCTCGTACAAATATTTTCTTCATTTTCCCTTGAGTTAATTCCCTTCGATATCCAATATTTCGAATATTAATTCAATATGCAAAAGGGACACAAGCGGTAACAGCTGGGGTCATAGTACTACAGATTTGGTCTACATAACTGTCCCTCCCTCATTATTAAGGTACTTCAAGCGCAGTTCTGCATGATCGCTTGGTGAAAGAACTTTTTTTTGGTTCAGGCTAAAACAAGAAAACAAAAAAAAAAAAAAAACTCTTACTTATCTATCGGATGTCCCAAGATTCTCACTCACCTTATAACCCAATGGCACTTGCAGCAATTCCAGCTGCGTCGATTAAAATCTTCTGGACTAGTCCGTAGGAACTTCATGTAAAGTTCGAAGAGAGAAGAGTCTTGTCAATAAAATAAAGATTAGTTTTGGTGTGTATTCTGAACAACTTTAAATATTGTCCAACTTATAGAGATTGAAAAAAAAAAAAAAAAAATCTAAGATCTCAATCCTTGCGTGACAACGATCTCAATGCCCGTATAATCCTTGGTGGATCCAATCAAATTGTCAAGCGTGTGACAGCGACCTACCAATATGCGGATCAACTTTTACTATCTTAAACACAGTAGAACGGTGTATCCTTGTTGGATATATAGCACAAGGGCATTTTTCTTATCCGATGAATCACAATTTTTTTTTTTATCGTATTTTCATAATCCTCCAGGGAAAAAAACATAGGTAGTCTCTAATGGAACCAACAAAGAATGAGCCCTGTCCTTCCAAGACTCCGAGCACCTTCTCTGTTCCAGAGGTTCCTGATCTATGTCTAAACACACCACTGCAAAACCCAGAAGAAAACAAGCAGGGAGTTGTCAAAGTAGATGAAGGAGAAAGAGAAGCAAAGCCAGATTACCGGTTAGATCTGAATCTATCAGGTAAGGATTCCAATCTTGGGTTTGAAACAGAGCTCAATCTCATAAATTGCTTGGACGTGGGTTCATCTCAGATTCCATCAGAAAGCCCTCAAGACTGTTATGCGGAGCCACGAGTCTTCTCATGCAACTATTGCAAAAGAAAATTCTATAGTTCACAGGCACTCGGAGGGCACCAAAATGCCCACAAAAGAGAGAGGAGTCTAGCAAAAAGAGGACAAAAGATAGCGGCACACATAATGGCATCCGCTGCAGCTTTTGGGCACTCCCACCGCCATCACTATGCAAGCATGGCTTCTCTTCCTCTTCATGGTGCTCATAACAGATCACTTGGAATTCATGCACATTCAGTGATCCAAAATCCTTCTCACAAATCATCTTCTAGTAGTGGATCGTTCTATGCACCTTACGGCTGGTCAAGACCCCTCATTAACCAACAACCAGCAGTTGGGAAGCTAGTAGCTGAGAGTTTTCACACAGCAGCAGGATCACAGTTGCGTGGCAGTGTCAGTAGATTTGAATTGGTAAGAACGATGAATGGCTCCCCGGCCGACGATGAACTGAGTGGATTTTGGTTTCCAGGCAGTGGGCTTTACAACACTAATCAAGAGGAAGTGAAGAAGCTGGACTTGTCTCTCAAGCTTTAGATTATAGTAACTCTTATTATCTTTATTATTCTTCTTCACCTTCCCTTCTGGTATTTCTAGTCTAAAGTTTATTCAATTTTTCACTTGAAGCAATATACTGTAGATTTCGTATCAAAACGTACGATATGTATCTTTTTCTGGTTCGTTACTTGGAATTGACTTTGTCTTGCGCTTATGTTCTAAATCAAATGTTGATCTCTTACTATTAAGACTTTCAGCCCCATGTCCTTGCAAACTGATCTGCCTAGCTACATCAATGCAAAAGGCCTTGATTGGCAAGCTCATTTAAGATGGGATCAGAAAAGTTGTAGATTTGAAATAGGATTCACAGGACCTATAGATATATATATCTCAAAGGAAACCAATGAGTTGGCCATTAGAATACATACAGTTACGATTCGAAGATTAACAACAACATCTTGGAATCCTCAAAAAGGTGGGTCAAGAAAAAGCATGCCGCTATCACTCCGTTTTAGAATCAAGACTTTATAATGGGAAAGAAAGGCTTCAAGAGACAACGGAATCGAAGACCAATAAGAAAGAGATTTACATGTCATGCAGTTGCCACTCCACTGACAAAACCTTCGAGCAACGTCAAAGGCCAATAACAAAAAAGTTATACGGAATATGTGAAGCGATAAAACGAAAAAAAGTAGAAGAAAAAGCAAGACGATGAGTTGGATAACCTTGTGATCATAATTTAGGTATATAAAATGTTTTCTTGTCCACACATGCAAAGGTAGATAAAGACTTGCTCCACTATTTTATTCCCACCAAGTTGAGAGTACATTTGTCTTGTATCAGAGGGGAGTGTACTGTGTCACTTTCATTTAGTACCTGAAAATCTAGGAAAGATTTAGTTCTATTTTTATCTATTAAAGTCGGTCAACATTGCATCACATTTTACATTACCTTTTTTTTTTCTTTTGACATTTGGAGAGGGGAGGTTTCAAACTCAAGACTTCCATTTTGAAGGTTGACGGTTTATGTAATCAAGTCACAAATCTTTGGCATGTTTTACATGATTTGTGTATAAATAATGTAAGTATGCTTCCTCATTTTGCTCTCTTATTTTGTCCACTTATATATTTTATTTTTAATTTTTTTTTGAATGGTTAACGAATTAACTATTAGTGTATTAGTATTTTTTTAAAAAAAAAAGATATGTTTAAAAATATTTGAAAAAAAGAAAAAAAAATTGTAAATTGCACTAAGCAGCACAAAAAGTGGCATATCCAGGGGCAAAGCAGCACCACTATATATATATTTATATATATGATATTTGCATTATTAGAATCCGCAAATTTGGCTTAGAGCACTAGTAGTGGGTTAGGTAAAATTAAATTTTAGCTAAAAAATGGCTAAAGTGTAAAATAAAGTGTAACATTAGGTTAGCTAAATGTACATCAAATTTAGTTTTAGATGAATGGATTGACTATATTTGTTGAGCCATAAGAGGCTGGCCAAATAATATTTTCGACTAAAATATGTAATTTCCCACTACTTGTCATTCCTGCGCAGTAGAAAAAGTCCATGTGGTTTGCTGGGAATCCCATTGCAACACTCTTCTTCCTTTTTCGCTGTTTGGATGCAGACCATTGCAACACCTGCATCCTCATCGCAACACTTTCTCGCTTTTGAATGTAGTCATAACTTACAGAATTTTGCTATTCAACATTTATATATAGTATATACTATATATTGTTTTTTTTTAATTTTTTTTAATTTTTTAAAACTAATTAATTTTTTTTATTTATTATTCATATAAACGTTGGAGAAATTCAAATTGCAATTATAATTAAAATAAATAAAAAGTTTAAAATTAATATTTTAATAGAATAGTGAAAGATTTGTTGAGTTTATTATTTGATGTTGTGAAAAGTGACTAGCTAAAATTTGTAAAAGTAAATTTCTTAATCAAATTTTAGCTAAAGGTTGTTGAGCCTACTACTAGTGCTTAATGCCCTTGAAAAAGTAGTTAAATCTAAAAGCTAATGAAAAAATAATTTATTTATTTATTATGGGTTCTTAGGCAAGTGTATTAAAATCTGAGTCGAGCTACTATGTCCACTTCCTTTGACAGCTAGTTGTTTTTGTAATTTTTTTTTTCATTTTTCTATTCATATTTTTTTAATATTTTTAAAACATACATCAATACATTTAAAACCACTTTCTTAATCATTAAGTAAAAAAAAAAAATCCCAAGTGGTCAAGAAGAGTGGTACAATTTGGGAGGCAAAGTAATTTTTTCCTTTAGATTATGTTTGGAGGATGGGATGAGAATTTTGTGTTTTGTTTTAAAGTTTAAAATATTATTTTTTAGTTTTGAGATTTGAAAAAATTAAATTAGAATTTGAAAAAGTTATATTGGGATTTGAAAAAGTTGAATTATTTATTATATTTTGTATGGAGATTTGAAAAAGTGTAAAGATGAGATGAGATGAAGATGAAAACTTTAAGAAAAATTTATTTTCCAAACATAATCTAAATCTGCCGCCCCAACAAAGAAGGTTTTGCATTGCTGCCCCCACAACATGTCATATTTACAAAGCTCCTCTAATGTGTAACGTGTTTGATAGAAATTTCATTAACTTCCAAAGTAGAAGAAATGCAACGATCGTCGACCCGGGCCACTTAACAGCATACCAGGGTCCTAATGACCAGAAGTAAAATAGAATCTTCCAAGAAGCAAGCAAACCAGAAGTAAACTAGCATACCAAGAAGCAAGCAACACTTCTGCCAGTATGACTTGCAGACGTAGCCTGGATTCAAGCTTGAAAAGAATCTTCCCTTCTTTCATTAAAGCTCCGTCAAAACAAATCAGATCATTAGAGGAAGGCGTAGAGTGTCTCAGACAAAAACTCTATATCGGTGATAGAAGCTTTACCATGAGTCAAATCTAGCAAATCTAGTAGTATCCACAGGGCATCTTCTCGTTTTAACAGGAGACAAAATTGGACAGAGTAAACCGAACACCAATGCTATTCCTTCCAATAAAAAGCATACGGTCATTTTCAGAATGGAGATATTCGTTATGTATCATATCCTCCAAGGACATTCGCCCAGGACCAAATCATTGGAAACAAGATAGAATTCAGAGAGAGAGACATGCTGATTATAGGACATCATGTGCTACAGGAAAAGCCTATAATACGTTGATGAGGCCTATAATGAGTGGTTCAGACAGAGTAGTGGGGAAGTGGTTTGACTTCCTGCTCTATTTTCCAAAGGTGAGCTTTTTTTTCATCATAACGGGTCAAATAAAAACATGAAAACACATATGCATTTGTTTTTACCAGAAAACTATGCAATAGAGTGCCAAGAAAGATGCTACCCATGTACAAAGACAGCATAAGTTCACCATTTTTCAATATCTTAATTTCCTTGATGAATATAAGCAATCAAAAGCCTCTCAAAGCCGCACTTAAAAAGTGGCTGCTTCTGATTTCATATTTGGTATCGAGTAGCTACATGCTGTATACGCCTATAATATTCTAACTGATTCTTGCATACAAAGCATGGAAAATTGAGTACCTACTGCAGTGAAATTGAGCACCCACTGCAGTGACTTTCTCCAATCAAAATCAAAATTAAAAATTTGGATCAATGAATCCCAGACAAACTGTAAAAAGCGTATTCTCCTATTTTTCTACAAAAGTCTTGACACTCCCCAACCACCGGATAAGTTCAGTTCTGTCCTTGTTCATCATATACTCATGCAAGAAAACAGAGAGATCGTCATTTACTCCCCTTGCCTCTAAGTACTCCTTAAGCGTCTTCCTAATCTTAGCATCCAATTTCCTGTAAAAACAAACATGATCCGCAGAAGGTCACCACCAACCCAAATTCAAAATACACATAATTATTCAGAACAACACGTGTTTCGGTCTTTGAAAAAATTCATCCCCAAACTTGCCAGTTTGAGGTAAATCCAGACAAAAACAAATTAATACTACCTAAAATCAGGTCCCATGTAAGGCCTAGCCAGCATTCGATTGCGCCTAAGTATATAAACTTTCTGAACCTCCAAAGAGTAGGGCCAAGACGAGCACAGAAACTCCAATTCATTACAACCATCGCCCCTAGAGATATCAACAAGCAAGCTAAGGTGAAGGCGCACATCGCCTCCGTATATGTGGTCTTCAAGCTTAGGAACAGGTTCGCACCCGTCAAACATAGTGGCTTCGATCTTAATATTCTCGGTGTCTCCAAATGTCCTTCTCATTGTGATCCATTGCTCACCCGGTCGATCTTCGACCGTAAACGAATTGAATTTCGTTACAGGCTATATAATAATTTCCCGCAGAAACACATTACCAAAACAGAGGATATATTAGAATTCAGTTCCAGAGATATCAAAAGCTTGTCACTCGTCTTCCTTTTTTCTTTTCTTTTTTTTTTTTGTGGAACCAAATCAATGAATAAGAAACTGCCACGTAAGCATAAGTAAAAAAGATAATAAAAACAAGAAATTGAAAAAGGTATATTCCTTCCACTTTTCGTGCATTTTCTCGGGAACCAAACAGAGACCAATACATTAAACAAATATGAAATTAAAAGGGGGCGGGAGGTGCCAACTAGAAACGAACCTTCTGGGGAGGAGCGTACTCGGACTGATACTGGATCTCAGTGCGGAGGATTCTGAGGATGTTAGCTTCGAAGGGCGATTTGGTTGTGGATTCAGAAGCGTAGGGTCTGGCTTGGAATAGAGAAGGAGAAATGGCATAACGCGATCGGAGAGAAAGATGGTGAATTTGGGTGGCTTTAGACCAGGAAGAAGAATAGCAAAGCGTTCTTTGAGCGGTTCGGATAAAGCGAGCCATTTGAGGTCGTCCCCCTCAGCGTCAGAAGACAGTGAATTTAGGGGTTTTTGGAGATGAGACGAAGGGTTTAAGGTCCCTGCCACCTTCTTCTTCGATCTGAACTGAACCGTAGATTCCAAGTATTTGAGGCCTTTCAACGGGTAAGATGGTGCCAGCACACCCCTCAGACTTCATAAGTGGATGTGCCGTATCAGGCCCTGCCTGTCCGTCTTCTGGATCTTATGGTTTTGGGCCCTCAAGCGCATTTCAAGTCCCGTTAGGGCCATTTTTGGACCATTCGGATCAATTGAGCCCAGTTTTGAGGTCGAGTTAAACGAAAGAAATAGATTGAGAAATTAATTTTATAAAAATATTTTTATAAAATTAAAATTTGTTTGTTTTGGTACATCTAATTTTAAATTTATTTTTTACAATAATATAAATATAACTTGTCACATTTGACATATTTGTTTTATGTTTATAAATTTTACTTTTCTAAATATTTTGATAAATTCTCTGAACAAAATCATTAAATAATGACTACAAACATTACTAAAGAATACTTTAAATTACAACTTCAAAGAAATTAGCAAAAATTAAGTAATTAAAATTAAGGCGTGAAAGTGTTTTATGTTATCTCATCTCATTTTATCTTTATAATTTTTTAAATTTTCACACAAAATATAATCAACAATTCAATTTTTTCAAATTCTAAAATAATAATAATATTCAAAAATAATATTCTAATAATATTTTATTCAATTTTCAACTTCTATCTAAAATCATCTCATCTCATCTTACTATCCAAACTGCACCTAAAGCTTTGTTTGGATGTAGAGATAATATGAGATAAAATAAGAAATTTATGAATAATAATGAAATGATTTGAGTTAAAATGTTTTATGAGATTTTGAAAAATGAGAGAGAAAAATTTGAATAAAAGTATTATAAAATTAAAATATAATTTTTATCTAAGAATTTAAAAATATTGAATTATTGTTTATGTTTTGTTTGAAAGTTTAGAAATTAGTTATAATGATAAGTAATGATTAAATGATAAAGTTGAAAATTAAATATTAAAAAGTGTTTATATTTATAATTTTCGAATTCTATGATGAGATAAAATGAAATAAAAAATATGTTCCAATCCAATGGGGCCTTGAGGCCTGCATGCATGTGGCCAGCTGTCGACGCAGTGCTTGGAAGGCCACAACTAACACAGTGTGTGTACAACTAACCTAGCCCAACACAATTTAAATACTTTCACTATTATTTTTTACTTTATTATTATTTTTTATCTATTTTTTACTATTCATTACTTTTTACATACTTTTTATTACTATTTTATATTCTATTATTACTTTTTTATTACGATTCATAAACATTCTTAAATACCTTTACTATCCAAAGCTAGCCACTCAATAGCCGACGTAACCCAACACGCTGTGCTTGGAATTAAGGACTTTCCCATTGCTCAAATTGCATGGCCAGCGTGCGTTGCAACTGACCTAACCCAAGCGAGCTTGTCATTATTCATCTCCCGAGCGGCAACTATGGATATAATAAGATAACAAGCTTGCTCAGTGTGTGGGATGAGGCTATTAGGTCTGTGACTCAGTTGCNTAACAAGCTTGCTCAGTGTGTGGGATGAGGCTATTAGGTCTGTGACTCAGTTGCACCCCTTACGACGTGACAAGATTTGCATATGTGAGCATTCGAGCACGGAGTGATATATATTTTAACTCTTATCGATGTAAAAACAAGTTAATATAAATTATTGATTCAAAAAAAAAAAAAAAAAAGTTAATATAAATTATGTCGGCATACGCGCGTCGGGTCCCCGGGGGGGAGGGGGGATGATAGCATGTCCTGTGATTTTATTTCCTTATTTTGATATTTTATATTTTTTAATTTTTAATTTTTTTACAAGAAAATAACTATTAATATATTATATATTTAAAAAAAATACAATTTACACCCAGACACATCCAACTATAAACGCTGGATAGCAGCATATATATGTATTAAAGAGATTTGGTATTTATTATTTTTCACATTATATATCATTTTTTTTTTAAATTAATTAAATTCTTCTATTCATCATCTATATGTAACACATTTAATAAAAAAATAAAAATGTAGTAGACAAGAATAATTTTTATTTTTTTATTAAATGCACTTAAAATAATTAAATGAAGAGAAAAACGAGAAACGATAAGAATGCATAACAAATTTACACGTATGTATCTTACGTTTATGGTCATATCGAACAAGACATACATCGTCGGTATCGGTGAGACGATAAGCTAGAATGACCATCGCATGATCACGCTGTCCAAAACCTGAAGTAAAAAACTCATTTTTTGAGATAAGGATAATTGGGACGCAGCTAATACGACGTGTTAGAAGAAGAAGATATACTGCTGAAACTCACTGTTTTTCATTAATGAATTTTGTCTATATTTATACAAGATGTTAAAGAATAAAAATCAATTGAGTTGGTTACAGAAAGCACCGTAGGAACCAGATTTCTCTCCTGTCAGTTTTCTAGAACTTGTATTCGGCTGTGTAGTGCTCTGCTGTGTGGTGCTCTGCTGTTGTAAGTTTCGGTGGCTCTGTAGTTGTCCTCCATTGCTTGTAGTGTCCGACCGAGAGCTCTCATTCTGTTTGTGAAAAGGTGGTATAGAATCATCTATTTCAATACGTCCCCTCGAGTTTAAGGGGGTATCTACCACGTTGAGACTCGCTCTAAAGAAAGTAAATTTCTCTGCAACTAATGGCTTAGTTAGATCGTCTGCAATTTGTTCTTTGGAGCTGCAAAATTGAACTTGCAATGCACGGGCAGCAACTCTATCTCTCATAAAGTGATAATCGATGTCCATATGTTTTGTTTTGGAGTGATAGATCGGGTTCACAGATAGATATGTGGCTCCAATGTTGTCAAACCACAAGATTGGAGCTTTAGAATGAGAAATACCAAGTTAGAACTGTTTGAAGCCATAGTCTCAGCAGCTGATGATGCAAGGGATT
>QEOT01005186.1:0-16736 GCA_003123785.1 Pterocarya stenoptera | reverse complement strand
AAACTCATAGACGCAACACTTAGAATGCTACCTCTGCAAGCAACACTGCTGCTGGAACCATCAAACACCTTCAAATTCATAAATACATTGACCAACCATAAATTCTACTTCCTTTGGTAACACATATCATGATAAACTCTACCATGCATATTCTCGTTATTCTCCTTATCTTGCGTTGCATATTCATGCTATATTTTGCTCTCCGACATCACAATTTGAGTTGTTGCTACCAAATTTGTTTCCCCGAGTTAATCAGCATCTATTTTCTACTGATAAATCAGGGATTGGGAAGCCTGTTCAAAGAGCAGATGTGGCATGATATTGCAATGATCCCTTTTTTTTCATGAATTTCAGGTTCTTTCTGCAACTGTGTCCTTCCAGCAGGTGTCAGTGAAGTGAAAGTTGGGCAATTTAGTTCCGGAGTTAGGGTTTACGAAGGAGAGAAGAAGAAAATGAGGAGCCATTCAAGTAGGTTTGCATCTTTTGCCAATCCACCACCTCTTGCTGCAATCAAAAGTGCTAGACAAAGCCGTTGTCTCCCTCCATCTTCCTCTTTGATTCATTCATCTTCAACCCTGACCTTGACTATAAAACTTTGATGGCGTCCTGGTTTGATACTTATAGCGTTCTGTAGAATCCAAAAAAAAAGACGGGCAAAATAGCAAGTTCCTGTCTTTAAAATTAATTGTACAGAGCTTATCTTATGGTTAGGGAAATGGCTTCTCAGAGATATTGCAGCTCTGGCAAATCCTCTGCTTTGCTTTAATGGAAAATATGTAATGTATTTAAAATCTTTAGTCTTTTTCTTCACTTATAATTATGGACTACATCTTACGATTCTCTTTGCTTAGGGAGCTCCAAAGACGAAATAGAGAATACTTGTATGTATCTGTTGAGACTGAAAAATGTTTGAACAAAAGGGTTGAAGAACGAGGCAGTGTAGAGTGGGCTGGAATCACTTGCATCCCTTGACTTGTTTGCGTGGGCCTTGATGTTGGTCCTCCAAATCAGCCCATCTCTTTCCTTATGAGTTATATATAGTTCGTACGACGCTTGTTAGCAGAATTTATACTTTTCGATCCGAGAAAGCATACCGCATACCCTGACCCTGTCCCTGAAAGGGCCCAGCGGGCCTGAATCCCGATTTGTCTCGTTCTATTATTTTATTATTTGACCAAGTTTTTTCTTTAAAAAAAAACATGGATTTTAAGGATTAGTCTGATTAAAAAAAGAATATATATATATCGTATATTTCAACGGACGAATGACAATTTAATTGACTGAATTTGAGCAAATCGAACCCAATTCGAAAGAAAACTTAAGCTATTTCTGTGGAAGCAAGTATAGGAGATTGAAAAAAAATATAGGCTACAAAGATAGGAAAAAGGAATGATAGAGTGGACTCCGATTGACTTCTTTTTCTAAAGCGTTACAACCATCTGCCCTTTCATATCTGTGGAGAAATTTGACATGGTTTTTCACTTCTCTTCACCTCTTTTAGAAATAATTGGAGGAAATAAGGGCTAATATATTTATTATTCATTTCTACCTGTCCCACTAAGGAGATTAACTTTATGCATCTCCGAAGAAACACACACACACACACACTTGTTTAGCTGTTTTTTAATCTGGCTAGCTAGATAATAACTCTATTGGAAAATACAAATAAATGAAAGTCATTAACCGCTAAAAAGAAATACATAGTACTGATCTCGTTGCATGCAGTTTAGATCAGCTATTAATGGATAATGGCATCATCTATATATTTTAGTAATATTTAGATTTTAAAGAAGCACTGAATTAGCATAAGTACTCATGCGGGAGGTAGATCCCAAGTCTCGATGGATATCATGTTGTTGATTTGATAAAAGACCCAATGGCCAATTTCTTATTCCGCGCAGAAGAGGCGCCTCATGCACGATCCCTGGCCCAAAAGTCATGGGGCCTCTAGTTATTATATTGCTGCTCGCTGTATATATATTAGGTTAAAATCCGGCCTTAAAAATAAACTTCCATATTATATGCATGCGTGATTGACTGCTTTTTCTTATATATTTATAATATGGTAACATTAATTTTTGTAAAAACTTTCTCATGTAAAGTACCAGGTGGTTGCTTTTAAGGTAAAGAAAAAGAAAGGGCTTACCAGCTAGTTGTAGTCATAAATATCGGCATAGAATAACAGTTTATGATCCGCACGTAACGTCCCTGATCTTGGAATCTTACCAGTTGTTCGATTATCACCGATCCAATAAATAAATAAAAACTATACTCATTCAACATTGATCACAAAGTCGTCTTCCATGCATTAAGAAGAAGAAAGCGTAGATCTAGCATTACTCGGGGAACTAAATTGAGCGATATCGATCATATATATGATCGGTTGAAGCTCCTCAGGACCAGTGGTTACTTGAGGATCGAACTCTTTCTCAAAGTAGCTCCGGCCTTCACCAGCTAGCTAGCTGCAAGCAAAATTTTGAAATTGCTTTAGAGAAAATAATTATTAGTAGAGAAATAGTTATTTGAGGATTTTATCACCCACAATGATACGCGTCTCATCCATTCATGATGTGATTGAAAGCTTATCCTTTTATTAATGTCAAACTTGAATTAATATGTTATAGTTATATATATATGTATATATTCACAAGAGCTGATCAGCGGGGCCAGCCCCCAAAAAAGGCTACAGTTTAAAAGTTTTTTTTTTTTTTTTTTTCTGTATGTACTAAGGTAACTTACATATGTTATGTCCAGCTCGATCGATCAGCCAGTTTATTTGGCTTTGGCATGCTTCAGATACTTAGACAACAAGTTGTGTATGTATATATATTTTTTAAAAGCAAGCTGTATATTCAAGTTTGGTCCGACCGAAGGTACGTTCACGAGCCCGCCGAACCCCACTACAAACAACAGCTGCACAAAAAGACAAGGCATGTGGCCGGAAACTTGGTCGCATGAGTCTATGTATGACTATGCTTGATTTTTTTTTCCTTTCTTTTTTTTTTTTAAATGATTCTTAACAGCCCCTTTTCCAACACCTTTTTTTCAGGCAACTCCATTTTAAAACCCATTTGGTCAATTTCCCTTATAATTTATCTTTTAATGCCGTAACCGTCAGGCAAGTGGATTTTTTTTTTTTTTCTCATTTTAGACATATTTAATGATTAAACTAATTCTTTAATGAAGTAGCTCCGATTGATCCAAGACATAGTCAAGCCATTTAGATTGGAAATTGTGATACTACGTATTTATTTATCATAAACGCGAGGCCACTAATTAATTAGACGTCACTAAGAAATAGACCGCTCCACATATCTTGTAGTCCTGTACGATGGTCAATAATGACTTGGAAAACGCATGACAATTATTGTACCTATTAAGGATGTTGGAAATGGTAGAAAAAGAATATCGCACCGTATGGCCAGAAAGAAAGATCGAGAGAGAGAGAGAGAGAGAGAGAGAAACCCTGTTCTACTTAAAACTCAGGCAAATGACTCGGACCAGTAGATCATGAGACAACGCAAAAGCAAAGAAGGTCGCTGAATGCGTTGTACCGACGTATTAAGACAAGTTTTGATATTTCCGTTGGCTATACTTTAGGCCAATTTCTGGCCGGCAGGCAGATTTACCTGTAATTAGCACCTTGTGGGACTTGATCAACTCACAAGAGTTTTAGGTTGCGATATTAAGGTATTTTGAAGTATTATGTGAATAGTAGTAAAAAAGTAATAACAAGTAATGATAGAATATTAAATAATAATAATAAATATATAATAAATAATAATAAAATATTATCAAAATACCTAAAAATTCCTAAATACCCAAAGTAGGCCTTACTCTTTCAACAGCTCACAAAGAGTCTTCGCACCATGTCAAAAGTATCTGATTATTATGTAATCATTTTCTAATGTGCTTAAAAGATGCAAACCTACCCTAAAGCACTTGAACAAACTCAGCTACTTGCATGAGCTTTTTTTACAATAAATTTGGAAATATATGACTATTAATTAATTTACGCATGCACTTGTACCTTCTTCTTCTTCTTCTTCTTTTACCCCCCCCAAAGCATGCACTTGTACCTACGTATACGTCTAGTCTACCGATTTTTCAAACCAGATTTAGTGGCAATATTTTTCATCATAATTAATGGGTTCAAACCCAAATTGATATTAGAGTATCTAGGTCTAAATTCTATCTTAATTGCATAGAAGTATTAATATATTAAGAAAATTAATATGTAAAAATATAGAAGGAAAAGCTTAATATCTTTCTTAGACTATGGCAATATTAGTTATTTTCCATCAAAATCATATATTTATGATTATTTGTGCCTTGTTATATATTTAGTTTTAAGTTTAGGAAGCGATTTTGATTTCGATTTCGATCAAATTTTTTATAGGAGTCTTTTTTATTTATGTATTTATTTCTCATATAATAATTTAGATTTTTACATTTTTGAAAAAATCTTCATTATTTTGAATTTTGCAACTATTTAAGTCCGATTTGTGGACTTCATAAAATAATTTCAAATTTTACTATTAATCAATAATTTTCAGAGTTGTTTTATCTGTGTTTTAAGCGAATCTCTTGTCTTATTTGTATTAATCATCTGTTAGAACTAGCTGTCAGAATTATCTCAACTATGTCCGGCATCAGTTGGCATCAAAGATTAAACATCTTTTCCCGAGATTATCATAAGTTTCCGTGGCTGGTGCTCGTGGTCGTCATGGGTAGGTTCCGAACGAGAAAGTCTTGTACCATGATCGTAGTGTTTAAGATGTGATGATTGAGGATTTGCATAGACATGTTGTAGAGTTAAACCAGTGTCTAAACGTGGGGGATATTGGTGATCATGAGATAGAAGATCATGATTTTTATTCTAGTTTTGAGAACCCATATCACAATCGTGCTTTTTTTTGTGAGTACCGCGGTAGGTATGAGCATCATGAGGACCTCAGTTTCAGAGTTGATTTACTAAAATTTATTGGTACTCTTCAAGTTTAAGGTTTTCTTGATTTATTAGATGAGGTTGAGTGGATAAACTACTCTGATGAAGAAGAGTTTGAGGATGGACCTTCTTTCATAGGGCAGAACTCTATACCAATCTACTATACATATCCTGATGAAGATAACCTAGCGAATGAGGTAACTATTTTTATTGAAAATATAGAAAATTTGAAAAAAGAAAAGGAAAATAGTGGTGAATTTTTTAAGTTTGAAGATCATGAAACAACTTTTGAAACAATTAACTATGCTAGTTTTCTTGAAGTTGAAGATTGGTTTTCAAATTCTCATATGCAAAATATATTTTTTGGATTTGAGATGTGGGAAAGAAACTTAATTTTGGAGTAGAAGATACTCAATATTATTTTATTTCTAGCTGATCAAATCAATTTTAATTTTTCCATGACCATTGGGATGATACAATAAAAGGAAAGAAAAATTGGTCTAATAATTGAACATACTAAATATCGAGACAGGAAAGTTTAGATTCGAGGATGAATTTTCTCCAACTTAATGAAAATGGTGCAAACTCAAATTGATATGAGGTATCTAGATCCAGATTCTATGTTGATTGTATTGAAGTATTACTACCTTAACAAGATGAATATGTACAAATATGTAAGGAAAAACTTAATATCTTCCTTGGACTAGGGCAATATTAGTTATTTTCCATCAAATCATATATTTATAATCATTTATGCCTTATTAGTAAATATTAAGTTTCAAATTTTGGAACTGATTCTGATTT
This sequence comes from Pterocarya stenoptera, assembly GCA_003123785.1. Lineage (NCBI taxonomy): Eukaryota > Viridiplantae > Streptophyta > Magnoliopsida > Fagales > Juglandaceae > Pterocarya > Pterocarya stenoptera. The sequence goes on along the minus strand of QEOT01005186.1, from coordinate 10,984 downwards.
TGATTTTGGCCAAATTTTTTTGTAAGATTTTTGTTTATTTATATATTTATTTATCATACAATAATTTAGATTTTTACATTTTTTAAAAAATTTCATAATTTTGTAACTATTTAAATCCAGCTTGTAAATTTCATAAAATAATTTTAAATTTTACTATTAATTAATAATTTTCAGAGTTTTTTTACTATATTTTGGACGAATCTTTGATCTTGTCTATGTTGATTATTTGTTGGAACTAGATGCCATAATTATCTCATTTTGTCAGGCGTCACTTAAATTATAAATATAGAAATCACGAAATAGTTGAGATATGCTTGAATTCCATCTAGTACTTTCTATAATAAACTAATTGGATTTTGCTATACAACCTCCACCACACTCCACACTCCACTTTTTTTTTTAATTTTTTTTTAACTTTTTAATATTTAAAATTTTTTATTCACTATTCATATAAAAAAATTTGGTAAAATAAAAAAATAAAAAAAAATATATAGATTATAGAATATGAGTGAATAGTAAGAAGTTAAAGAAGAATTTTTGAAAATAATTATGGTTTGATTTGTGCATCGATCGATAGCGTAATATGTGGCCTATATATAATTAAAAGTGGAAGGCACAAGTACAGTACTGTTTCATGATCTAAAGGTAGGTAAATTCTATAGAGATTCACGGGACTGACAAGTTTTCGACGGACAAAGGTGCCAGATGAAACCAGCGCCATGTGGTCAACCACGAGCATATACAAGTTTCTGTCTGTCTCCAGCTACACACCAATTTGCGCCATTTCCCCTCTCTTTTCGTACCGTTTCCTTTCAGGTATTTAGACCTACGTTGTGCCTTTCCACATTGTGATTTGTGATCGCCCACGCTTACCGTCCAAAACGAGTTAATTTTGTTGATCCGAGACGTGGTTAACAAAGTAGCGGTTGAGATTGGTTAGAGTAGGTTTAAGGTCGTACATAATTATTGCATAAAAATAAATAAAAAAAAAAGATTCTTGAAAAGAGACCCACCACCTCACATGCGTCTTGTCCTTATGGTCTGAAACTCTCAAGAATTCACGCCTACTGTTGCAATTCATCTTTATTTATTTTTCTTTTTCTTCTACCACGTCTGTCTTTTTATTTATTGGGTTATGGAAAGAAACGGGAAAAGAGTAAACGTGCAACGTTTGCATATGTGGAGCTAAAATTAACAGAAGTGACGAATAATTATAATTTGAAATGAGAACAAGAGCTACCCCAACGGGAAAAATTATATCAAGTACTTCAATATATTGGGCTTAAGCAATATTCTGTTTGACAACATTAATTACACCAAAAAATTCAGCACAGCACAAGAAGGAAAAAGAAATGATTAATTTCCCAGCTTGTATAGGCGAAGTTGTTAGATCTAGCTAAGTATGTATAAATTAATTAATAATCAAGATCAGACTACTTTATTGTTTTAGGTCCAAGAACAAATGGGTTAGTGAGAGCAAATAATCAACTAATAGCTAGGCATTACTAAATTGTAATGGATACCTGATAATCTCCGCAATGATCTTAATTCACCTCTTCCAAGCATAAACCAGCAATGAAAAACCAGTTGGTCCTCCCAACTCAGTCTCCTCCGCGCTGGCCCACTCCATCACAGAACTTCCTCCAGATGACCCCGCAGACGACGACATGGATATCGACGACGACGACAAGCTCTTCCGCATCTTCCTCCACTCCACCGTACTCAACCCGTAACCCCAGCTCTGTTGTGCCCACAAAGCCATCCCGTTCGCCTCCTCTTTTTCTTCTTGTTCTTCTTCAAACCTGAACATGAAAACCGCTCGCCCGTCGTCGTTGTCCTTCTCGAACAACCAGTTGTACACGTCCCACGAGATCTGTACGGGCACCCCATCCACTTGAATTCTCTCATTACCTCTGAATTTCCACTTTAGGCGCTTTATCTGCAAGACCTTTTTATTATCCACGCTGAAGCAGAGTCTGGTGTCATCGTTGTAGCCGCAATCTATTTGTATTTCCCTCATTCTGCCTCCAAATCTTGCTCTTGTAGCGCAGATTTTGTTGGCAAATACATGTTCTCTTTTCAGGACTAGAATTTGGGAACTTTTAGGCTTTTGGGCTTTGGTTTTGGAGTAGGCTTCTTTGGTGTAATCGCCAACGAGGAGGGTCATTTTATTGTCAAAAACAACGGCGATGTAGAACCCGGAGTAGGGTTCGGGTCCGGACCCGAACTTGGCTTTGGTCAGGTCCCAAAAGATTTGGGTGTTGGAGTTGAGCTTCTTGGATCCATGCTTTTTCCAGAAGATAAGGGGTTTGATGTGGAGGTGGAAGGAGTATTGGGAAGGAAGAGAAGGAGGAGAGTCAAATGGGTGGTGATGGTGGTGGAGGAGATCGAGGTGGAGAGAGTGGCTGCCGAGAAGGGAACGAGACCAGGTGAGGGAAAAGAGGCCGAGGTGGGTTTGGTAGAGGCCGGTGGTGAGGTTGGGGTTGCCGGAGATGGGCGGTGGTTGTGGTGGAGAGTGATGGTCATCGGAGCTGGTGGATGGGCGGAAGCAAGATGGGAAGGAGGAGGAGGAGGAGTTGCGAGACATTGTAGATGTTTTGGGTTTTGTTGCAAGGACCGTAACAAGGTATTCTCTGGCTAGGGTTTCGTATTATTTGTCTGCGACTATATATGAGACTAGGCATGAAAGATGGTGGATTTTATATACGGAGAGAAAAGTGGAAAAAAAAAGTCTGGGAACTTTCCTTCTACCACCTAAACAAAAGTCTTTAGCCGACTTAGCAAATTAATAACAGCAATATTAATCTTGAGCTGAAAAGATAAGACTTTTTCTCGAGAAAAGGAAAGATACATATATATTTATATTTTTCTAAATAGGTTGCTAGGAACAAGAGAGGAGGGAGATGAGAGATCGATGCATGGGAATTAAGTAGTAAAATGTTTGCATTCAATAAATTAGGGATTGTCAAAGAGTTAAACTACTTTATCCACTTGTTTTGACATTTTTTTTTTACCCTCTTGTCTTTTTCTTTTTTTTTTTTAATAATTAAGAAAGTGATTTTAAATATATTAATATATTTTTTTTATTTTATAAATATATTTAAATATGTAAAAAAATATAAAAAAAATTATATTAGACGATAAACTCAACGGAAACTCTGGGACAGCAGAGTAACCGCGCCCATTGTCAAATGTGCACAGAAAAGAGAAAATTCAAGAAAATTTCTTAATTGATTACGTAATTATGATAAGCAGCAATGCTACATACCACCGGGTATGTACCCCGCCGCGGCCTCGCGGCTGACATGGCAGTTGCCACGTCAGTCGATAATATTATTAAATTAAATATATATAATTAAAAAAAAAGAGAGACGAAAATAGAAACATTTTGAAAGAAACAGAGCTGGTCGATCTGCTCATCTGCTGGGTAAGAGAAAGAGAAATTCTAAAGGTAATATCACGGATTGTATTTTTAGCTTTTTGTTCTTCATGCATTTTCTGGGTTTTTAGCTTGTTCAGTTTCTCATAAACAAAAAATAAAAACAGCCCTAATTTTCTGATTTCCCCCTTCACTGATTTACAGCGGCTCCGACCGACGACCGGCATCTACGTGACGACGCCACCTGCATAAACCTGCTCACTTGCTCATCTGCTCCCTCGTGCTGCTCACAAGGCCATCGCAATTATCCAGCCATCCAGGTACTGTTTATGTCCCTCGGTCATTGGAGAAGAGAGAACTGGAGGAGAGAAACAGAAAATGATTTTGATGCCCAAATTATCCTGCGATTTTGAGAGAAACAGTCTTCGGCTACAACGATTTTGATGCAGGTTCGGGGGTTAGGGTTCCAGTGGGTTCGCGAGGTTCCTGGAGAAGAGAGAAACAAGAGAAACAGAGAGGGATGCGGGGGAGGAGAGAAAACCGAATGCTTTATTAGTGGTTTAATAAAACGTTGCGTTTAGTCACTTATGCCACGTAGGCGCCGAGGCCGCACCGGGGATAACTCGCGGTTGGCTTTAGAGTTTTCCTATGATAAGAGGGAGTGATTGGAAAGGAATGGAGGGAGTGTGCGCGTCGACAAACAATATGGGGGCTACCTCGTCAAAGTAATCCAACCAGGGGCATTAATCCACCGACGAAAAAATAAAAATCAGGAGGCAGCATCCCCTTTGCCCTCCGGCCCCACCACCCCAACTCTAAACGGTGTTTTGGACAGTGAGATGGTAATTTTAAATAAATTAAATAAAATATTATTTATTATTATTATTATTTTTTTAAAATTTTAAAAAATAAATTATTTATTACATTTTATATAAAAATTTTAAAAAAATTATAAAAATAAAATCAGATAGATAGTTTCTCAGTCTAAACAAATCCTAAATCTCGTTTCTTGGATTCACAAATATTGTACTGGAACTGCACCAACATATTCCACAACTCCTGATTTGCTGTGTACGTGGCTGGCTTTATAATATTTTTTAAAACGCACCCTAATATCTATCTATATATCTTGCATTCAAAGTATAGGATTAATTTCTCTAGAAGAAAATATCAGCGCTAGCCTAGCTGCCCATAATGAAAAATATTCTAAATATTAATGTTGATGAGTAAGGTTATTTATTAATTAGATATAATTAGATATCATATATAATTTTCGTTTTTCTTTTCCCAGCTTCTAATAGGAGGCGTCGATTGCTACTTTGGAATTGGAATTGGAATTGTAGAGTACATTTTCGTCTTTTTAAAGAAAAATTAAATTAAAACATTGCATATTAATTAATTTATTTTCTTACTCTGTCCCATGCATGTGAAGCCACATGCGCGCAGTAAGTTTTTACTTATAAGTTTATAACTAATCTCGGATACATAATTTAATTGCAAATAATGACTTTAAGCAAAGACAAAAGCATTTTTTCTTTCTATATAGAAAAAAGTTTATTTATTTAATTTTTTAGAAAATGACAGTACTCCAATTTTATCGATAGTCCTTATTTATTATAAAAAAAATCATGGTTACAATAAAAAACCTAAAAGTTATAAATATTCAAAAAAGATAAAAATACAAGTCTAAAAAAAACCTAGACACCAAACTAAAAACAAGTCAAGAATACGTGGGAGTTACAAATATTAAAAACCACCCAAACCTAGGTATAAAAAAAGATCATAAACAAACCAACACTATACCACATACCCCGAAATCAAAAGAAGCCAAAACAAGATAAACGTCAAGTCAAACAAAAATACACTCATTAATGGAATAAATTAAGCCGTGGATTGAATAATAGAAAGGCCTAATCTTTCTATACGCAAAGAGTTCCTAAAACGAGACGGAATATCCATAGAAGACAAATAAGTCATTACACATCAATATATAATTGGTCATGTTTATTTTTCTATTTAAATATATATATTGATGTGTAAATATGTATATTTATATAAAAAGACAAATTGTACGTTGGTATGCGGTATGATAAATTTTATTTCTCTTCTATATATAAATAAATATATATGTATATATATATAGGTACGAATTAAGCTAGCTAGGTACGCTATTTCATGTGGTACAGAAAGGTTTTCTTTATCAATTTGTTATTTGATTATATATATGTGTGCGCGCATACAGACGCATTGTTATCAATATTCCGAAATGAAAAGTTGGAAATTAAAAAGTCAAGCATTGTTTTCATGTGGGAAAATATAAGCATCGAATGTTTGAATTGTAAACAGCATGTTTCGGCCTGTTTGAAATTTGAATGAGAAATATTGGGAAAAGCCAAAGTCTCAAAACGTGTCAATTACTATAAAAGAGGCTTCTAAAGAAGCCAGAAGCAGTCTTCTTCTTCTTCTTTTTTTTTTCTTTTTTTTTTGAGGATATTCCTTCTCCAGCCAATTAGTTACCACGTTGTTCACTTTATTGTTTATACCGTCGTTGGACTTAGTCCGCAAGTTCATATTATATATGTATAATATACGATCCCGTTCACTTCCTTCCACGTCATAGTCACTACTTCAGGATGAGTTTGAATAGACATTTCAGTTGAAATGAGATGAAATATTTTATTAAAAATTTTAATAAAATATTGTTAAATATAATTTTTTAGTATTATTTTTATTTTGAGATTTGAAAAAATTGAATTGTTTATTATATTTTGTATTAAAATTTGAAAATAAGATGTTTTGTGTATCCAAACCCATTCTTACAAATAAAATGTGTTTATTTATGAATTACCGATTATGACATTTATTTATTCTAATTCTTTTCCTTTCACTCCGGTGATGGCATGTTTTGGCCTACCTAAATTTTTTTGTACATCTGTTTTTCCTTAATGAATTTTGAGAAATAATATTGAGTACTGTTGTCGACCGTCTGAAATTTATTATTTAGATGTTTCTCTTGACGTGGCACCACCAACATGGTTTAATATAAAAAATTAAAAAAAAAAATTAAAAATTAAAACGGCAAGACTCAAAATCTAGTTCTCTCAGCCCCATTTGTGTTTTTAAATTTGTTAATAAGCCACGCGACATTACGTAATGGTATCCCATGAAGATGGTTATTTGAGCGGTAAGTTTCAAATGGCCAAATAATAATATTCAATAATAATTACAATTTTAGGATGTTTAAGTTATACGCACTCTTTTTAAACAAAATAGATAAATTTAGGATTTATATAAAGAAATTATTTTTTAATAATAGACCACATTGTTTTTAAATATATTGTGTGGGATTTGCATACCTAATTAAATTGTATCTAGCATTATTCATGAATTTAATAACCATTAAATTATTGACAAATATCGCTTTAATATGTCTGAACAAAGCTAATTAATTAATTTTCTTATCAGGGAAATAATACGAGTGCCATTTTTACAGATTTATAAGGACCCTCATGATTAGGGTTCATATATATATATGCTAAGTATTACCTTATAAATAGACGTTTTCTTTACAAGAAACACTGCATTAATTGACCGACGCTAAGGGTTTAATTAAATGAATTGTTTGACGAGGAAAATTGATTGTGAAGTTTTATGACTTCGAGTACTATTGATAATATTCCGTACGTACTGGAAACTTGTCGCCCTGCAAGTTGCAAACAAGGTGATTAATTGGACCTAGACAAAAAGATCGAGAGTATTAGATTCTTTGAACTTTCTAAATTTTAATCAACTTTGGGAGGTGCTAAATTGTGTTTTTTTTTTTCAACATTTAAAAAATAAATAAAAATCAGAAATTCATTTTAAAATACTTACTCGACAATTAAATAAAAATAAAATAAAACAATTCAATCGGTGTCCACCATAGGAAAAGCATTTCCCAATCAAGTTTTGATTGCGAATATCGTCATATAAAAAATATATGAAGTGTATATCGTTATATATTAATATTATTGTATTTTTTTCAAATAGCTTTGAATAATTCATAAATATAATAAGATTCGTTTTTTTTTTTGTGGAGTCCCTCTAAATCTGAATAGAAATTATATATAAGAGATTTGATCAATCCAATATTTAAGACCACTTTCGTTAACTAACGTACGAACATTAGTTCCCGTAAACATGATTACGGTGATAAAAACAGAAACTACCCGCGGATTCCTGACAATGTAAAGCATATATATGATGATCCATATAAATATAAATATATATATGTGTGTGACAGGAGGTGAAATCCATGAATAACATGGTCGATGAAGGAACAGGCAGCGATGCCCCAGTTGTTTGTTTTAATTTGTCGTCATCAACCGCGCTTATACTTTCCAATATAAACGAGACGGACATTATTGCTAGCAGGCTAGCACTCTCCTATCTGCTTCATTTGGTATGTATCTCTCTGCTACAATACATGTACAGCATGTGAGAGTGTTTGGTTTCGAATTTAATAATCCAGCTGGTGGGTGCGTGCGAGAGCGAGGCTACAGACAAGTTAGTACTTGTTTGGCCTGGCAAATTAAATGTATTTTTGTACGACATTGGACTGTTCTCAGTTTTCTAATTAGCTTGGCCCAGCCAAATGTGTGATAATTGGACGTACCATCATGCATGATGTTCGTGAAATTTCCTGGAAGGCAAAGCGAAATTTCGATTCTAGATTAAAGTTGTTCTGATCGGTTCATGCTTCCGTATCGGTTTTGTTATTATTTTATGGATGGACCAATGGATTAATATTATAAATGCGCGCTTAATTCGTCCATTTTGAGGAAATGGGATGTATATAGCTTTTCAAGTGTCTTATGATAATACTTGAATTCTGATATTTAAAAACTTTCTTATGAGAATTATATAGGTAACCAAACATTGTATCGGTACTTATATATGCAAATTCATGGTCTCGAGGTAATTGCGTATACAATATATTTTTGAAAACTTTTTTATTTCCACTGACTGCGTTGATAAGGGTAAAATGTTTGAAAGTCTTTGTTGTGTACATAAGACAAATAGTCAAAGTAAATGCAAAAGGACAAATAAAATAAAATAATAAAAATAAATAGATTGACTATCTCTATGACTTGGAGACTCGGACTCGGTCCAACTTGATTTTTGTACGCCCCCGCTTCTTCATCGTCTCCTTCCTCTAAATTAGTGTGGTTTGGGTGAGACAGCAAATCTATTTCGCGAACGCAACGTTTACGTTACCAACAAAAAAAAAAAAAAAAAAAAGGTCCATATTAATTGAGAGATAATGGATTGTTGCCAATTTGGCATGTGGGACGGGTACGGTTGGATCTATCAAGATAGTTATGATGATCTGTTCAATAATAGATAGAAGAAATATATGATGAAAGGGCATCTAAGTTGTAACCAAGGACTAAGACAGATCAGCGGCATCACCATTGTATCAATTATCAAGATGTTACTTCAAAAAATAAAAAAAGATGTCGCTTTGTTCAAGACAATCGTGATTATCTTTGAGAGAAATTTTACTAAGTTTGGTTGTTAAAGTGAACTAATTATTGATTACATCTTCTACTTTTTCAACTTTTCATAACAAAATTAAACCTATCTTAATATATTTCATACATTCAAATACATATCTCAATTTATTTATATTCAAATATATTTCAATATAACCTACAAAATATTACTATTCACATAATAATTTAAATCATCTGAGATCATCTCAGCATCCAAATACAGTTATAAAAATGATTCTTAAAAATATTCACTACACACTTACCTATGTGAAACAAAATGTATTTTTGTTTTGGAATTTTTTGCTACTATGTCTCGTTTGCTTTCGCAGATAAGATGAGATAAAAGTTGAATAAAATATTATTAGAATATATTTTTCTAATATTATTTTTGTTTTAAAATTGAAAAAATTAAATTGTTTATTTTATTTTATGTGAGAATTTAAAAAAATTATAATAATTAGATGAAATAATATGAGATGTAAATAATTATAAAAACAAACGAAATCTCAAGTTGATGCCATGTAAGTAATAGAACTCATTTTCAAATTTAATTTAATATTTATAAACTTTTCATGAATTATACAATGATTGGATGGTGATTAAATAGAGTTATAACTTTTCATGTTAATAACTTGATTTAATACTTAGAAAGATAAAAAGAAAAAAACTTGATTTAATAGGCATAGACTTTTCCTAAGGATAAAGTTGTAGTACTTATGTCCTAAGGAACTCCCCCATTGACCTTGTCAAACGTCAGAGATCAGGCTATATCTGGGATATAATTTATGAATAAAGAAATAATATTTACATTTAAATTTTGTAAGGCTTTTATATTCCTTTAAAAATTGTAGATAAATTTAATATTTATATAAAAAAATTATTTTTAAATATTGAACTTCACTTTTTTTTTTTTTTTTTAAATGAGCACGAGAATTAAACACTCCAACACTATATCGAGCGTTACGAATTTTTTGTAAAATGGCAAAGGGAGATATTTATAAGTGATAAATTATCACGATTGGGCTATTTCTAAACTTAAAAAACTAAACAAAAGAAAGGAACCCCACCATGTGCAAATATTCCCGAAACTGCAACCGCACTCTTTATCAAATTGTATTAAATTGCGTTTTATTATCTTGGTCATGTCTTATTCCTTCTTGCGGACGTGCCAACCAGTGCAACCACACCACCAAACAAAGCCCACCTACTTAATAATAATAATCATCAACAAAAGTCTACAAATCTTATGGCCTACCGTTAATTGTGATATAAAAGTGAAAAGGATATTAGCAGGATAAGACTACTGGGACATCTGGGCCATAGCTAAATGGGCTAGTGATAGTAACATCCTTTTGAATTTTTTGTGGACTAGCCTGCTGGAGGATGAGGATCCCTTGTTTTGGGCCGGTAAAAAAGATCAAATGGTCTAAAACATTAGACCCAAAAATGGGTCCAGGTCCACGTTGTTCAGTTGGGCCACAAGTTTTCAAATCGTTACTTCGGCCTAAAAACGAACATAAATGGGTCCGTTATTTAAATAGTGCTTGAACGATCCTAGAGAGAGAGAGAGAGATGATGTGTGAGGTCCACACAGTTCATAGAGTTGCATGAAATTGACGGTAAAAGAGAGGCGAGCCGTGAGCCAATCATGGAGTATTTGATACGTCAATAAGAGGATTAGCAAATAGATATATAGTTTTTTCACACCCTACACTTATAGCTTTTTCATAATATATAAGATGTTTTTTATAGGGAACTGTAGGATGTTAATAATGACTGATAAGAAGAATTTTTTATTTTGTTATTATTTTGATGCTCAACTTTGGTGCATAAATAGACACCCAAAAAAACCAGGATTACCAAGTCCGCACATGTTCATGAAATGTACGTAGCAATGCCCTGACTACCCTCTTGTTTCCTAATTTTGTGCTTAATTATGACTGACTAATATATATAAATATATATATTTTCCTGGGTTGATGGCATGTACAAGACGCCCGCATGACCAGGTGCACCAGCCCCCACAATATTTAAGTTTAAAACAATTTTTGTCTTTCGCGATTCTTACAAT
>QEOT01005185.1:2742-47791 GCA_003123785.1 Pterocarya stenoptera | reverse complement strand
AGGTTTTCAAAGAGTCAATTAACAATTATCAGATCAATTCTTAACCTTTTTATTTTTATTTTTTATATATAAGTATCTAATCAGCATAACATGCAAATTGGAGCAGGCTTGAAAACGAAGTATCATATTAATCTTTCACAGACATTAATAATTCACATAATCTCAAATTATTTGGGGGCATGGTATTTCCAAATGAAGCTAAATATGTATATATATATATATTTATATATATAGTTCAATAGGGATATCTAACTGCAGGTTTGCAAGATATTTCTTCACTCTCTTTTATGTGATACACTCGTCGCCAAAAATTTAAAAAAAAATGTAAACTAAATCTTATGCTTACCAATACACCCATGCAAAAAACTAAAACGTATGCCGAGTAACAATACACCTATTTTTTTTTTTATAACTATTATACTTAAAAAAATTTATTTTTTATTTTTATAATATAGAATTTTTATTCAATACTTTGAAAAATGATTACAATATAGAATCAGTCCAAATAACTTGGGCAATACAATGAGGGTAAGAACTCCACAAAGTTATCAAATCATCAATATTCCATGCATGTCTAGCCATCCCATGAGCTGCACCATTGCCTAAGTGGCCACTGTATTGTATAGAGTAGTTTGGAAACTTCCACATAAGCTGTTTTATCTGCAGTACAAGATTTCTATGAAGTGTATAGATGGTCTTTCATTTTGTATTTCATTCACCATAAGTAAAGAGTCCCTCTCAATAACAAGTTATGGTTTCCCAAGAGGAATGCATAGCTGGAGACCTTTCAAAATTGCTACCATCTCGATCTCAAGAGGATCAATAACTTCATTTTCCTTCTTACAAGCTGAGAGGATTACACCACCCTTTTCATATCTTAGAACAATTCCCACCCCTGCACATCGTTGGTTTGCAAACACTCCCCCATCCACATTTAGCTTTAATATCCCTTGGTCAGGAGGCACCCACTGACACACTTTCATTGTTCCATGAGGTTCATGAGCTTGCAAATGAGATTTGTAGGCTGTCAAAGCATTCTCTGCTGCTTGCATAGCAATAATTACCATAGCTGTATGTACCATCTGGTTCCTTCTGTACCACATGCCCCATGCTATCAAGAACAACTTCTCCAAATCTCCAGGATTACCTCTGTACTGCACCTGCATTGCAATCTCTAGCAAAGTTGTGTTGAGAGTACCTATAGGGAAATCTGGAAATTGATTAGACCACACTTCTCGAACAGTTTTACAGTGTAGTAGAGCATGAGTAATATCCTCCTCCTCCTCCTCATTACACCATCTACAAGTAGTTTCCTCCACAACCTTTCGAGCTTTAAGGTTTAGCAGGGGTTGGTAATCCATTTCTGCAGGCCCTCCATGCAAAGACATTTACTCTATTTGGCATATTCATCTTCCATAGCTTTAGCCAAAACTTTCTTTGGTTTAAAGCCTCTGAGCATTCCCCCATCTGTTCATCTTTCCTTAGTGAGTGGAACAACCTATAGCCAGTCTTAACACCATACACACCACTTTTTTCATGTTCTCAAATTAATCATCTACTGCAGGTTCAGAACTCAATAGAATTTTGAAACTCTCTGCTACTTGTTGTGCAAGAATAAGACTTTGAACTTTTGCCACATTCCACCACTTTGTTTCTCTATAGATTAGGCTCTCAACTGTATCATTCTGATGAACCAAATAAGTTCCTGCAAGCTTAGGAATAAGCTTATGCTGTGGCAGCCAATAGTTAGTCCATACATTAATAGACTTCCATCCCCCACTCTCAATCGATAGCCTTTTAGCAGTTGTTCTTTGGCCTCCCAAATTCCTCGCCGCACATAGGAGGGATTTTCTCCTATTTTAGCTTCTTGGAACGTATGCTTAGGGAAGTATTTGAATTTAAAAATCTTGTGTAGCAGAGAATCCTCTTCAGCCATAATCCTCCAGCTTTGTTTTGCAATAAGTTCCAAGTTAAAAGTCTGCAAGTCCTTGAAGCCCATTCCACCATTTCCTTTGGTCTCACATATCTTCTTCCAACTTATCCATCTGATTCTTCTTTCCTCATTCCTTTGAACCCACCAGAAGTTGGCCATCAAACTTTCTAACTCAGTGCATAAGGTTGAAGGCAACTTGAAGCAGAGCATGGTATATGTGGGGATAGAAAGGGCTACTGCTTTAATCAAGACTTCATTCCCACCTTGGGACAACATTTTTTCTTTCCACCCTTGCAATTTTGTCCACACTTTGTGTTTCAAATCTGAAAATGTCTTTCTCTTCTCTCTACCAATCATAGGTGGGAGACCGAGGTATCTCTCATATAGCTGATGGCTTTGTACCCCCCAGAACCTTAAGATTTATTGTTGTTGTATATGGAGCACATTCTTGCTGAAAACCATGGAGGTTTTCTCTTTGTTCACCTTCTGACTTGAGGCCTGCTCATAAAGGTGTAGCAGGTGTTGTATCTATAAACTAGTCTCCATGTTAGCCCTGCAAAAAGAATATTGTCATCTACAAAAAGGAGATGATTTAGTCTTGGTGCTCCTCTGCAAATGCTCAGCCCTTCAATTTGCTTGGTCCTCTTAGCTTTCTATAAAAGAGAGACCAATCCCTTGTGCATAGAAAGAAAAGATAAGGGAATATGGGATCCCCTTGTCTCAGTCTTCGTAAAGGGATTATTGGACCTTTAGGCTCTCCATTGACTAAAACTAAGAAAGAGACAGATTTTACGCCCATCATTACCAAATTCACCCATTGTTCCTTAAAACCCATCTTAGACGTCACCAGTTCAAGGAAGCTTCAGTCCACTCTATCCTACGCTTTGCTCATATCTAGCTTCAAAGACATATATCCATTTTTACCCTTTCTCTTCTACCTCAAGAAATGAACCATTTCATATGCAACCAACACATTATCAGTAATAAGCCTCCCAGGAACAAAGGTTGCTTGAGTTGGTGAGATCACATTCTGATAGTATGCATTTGAGTCTATTTGCCAGGACTTTTGATATTAACTTATAAAGGACATTGCATAGACTAATTGGTCTAGAATCAGATACCTCCTCAAGCTTTTTCTTTTTAGGAAGCATGGTGATAAAGGTGTGATTAATACTTGTTGGGACTTGACCAGAATTGAGTCCCCTTAGAACAGCTTCAGTCACATCCACTACCACAATATCCCAGAACTTTTGATAGAAAATACGAGCCATACCATCTAGGTCTGGAGCTGTTGTAGGGTACATTTGAAATAGAGTCAATCTCACCTCTTCTATAATAAAATCTCTATTTAAAGAGCTATTCATGTCTTGACTGACTCTTCCTTCAAATTCCTCTAAGAAGTCAATAGGACCTTACTGATTAGTAGACTTAAACATGTTAATGAAATAGTCTACAATTACCTTATCCCTTATGTCTCCAAGCTGCCAAACACTAGCAAGGTCCTTGACACCCTTTATCAGGTTCTTTTTTCTTCTTTGAGAAGCTTTACTATGGAAGAAACGTGTGTTCTTATCCCCTGCTTGCAACTACATGACCTTTGCTCTTTGCTTCCACATCAATTCATCTCTTTCTAACTATATATGTACCTTAGCTCCTGTAACTCTTTGTTCATCTCTCATATGACAGCAAGGACCCAGTTGTTGCAGCCTTGTAAATTTACTCCGGCCTTCTCAATATTCTTTTTCACATTGCCAAAGCTAGTTTTATTCCAAGCAGTGAGTTTCTCCCCCACAAAGTTGTATTTTTTCCATGAGTGTTATCAAATCCCTTGTTCCTGTAACTCCTGTCCAAGCCTGCTCAATCACCTTTTTGCAATTTGGTTCCTTTGCCCACATGGCCTCAAACTTAAGGCCTCGTTTGTTTTCAGATATGAGATGAGTTGAGATTAAAGTTAAAAAATTAAATAAAGTATTGTTAAAATATATTTTTTAATATTATTTTTGTTTTGGGATTTGAAAAAGTTGAATTATTTCTTTTATTTTGTATTGGGATTTGGGAAAGTTGTAATGATTAGATGAGATGAGATGAAATGTTTTTTAAAAACAAACAAGGCCTTAAAGATTTGTTTCCTGGCACAGTGCCTCCTAGTATCTTGCTAATTTAGAATGATAGGTACATGATCTGAATAGGGGGCCACACCATGGTAAACTTTAGCCATAGGATTTAGGACCTTCCAATGCATATTAGTAAAGAAACGATCGAGCCTTATAGAAATACTATGCTGCACTTCCTTTCCATTCCACCATGTGAACTGATTTCCAATCAAACCCAAATCTTGCAACACACAATCATCAACCGTCTGTCTAAAAGCCCTCATTTGTCTTTTTGATCTATCCCTGCCACCCTGTTTCTCCTGATTACTTAATATCTCATTAAAATCCCCCATCATCAACCACCCTTGCTCTCTATTGACTTGTAAAGATCTAATCATATCCCATGTTTCCTGCCTTCTTGAAGCCTTAGGATGACCATAGATACCAGTCAAATACCAAGCAACAGCAGCACAATCACTACTCACACCATTAGAAACCAAAGCATGAATGTGAGACTTTGAGTAATTAAGAATCGTAATCTGAAAATTGTTTTTCCAAAACAAAGCTAAGCCTCTACTTTTACCCTCACTACTCATAGCCAAACAACTATCAAAACCCAAACTATACTATACTTCTCCATTACATTAGCTTGTAATTGAGTTTCTTGCAGAAATAAAATGTCAGGACCTTCTCTTCTGACTAAGTCACGAAGCACTCTAATTCCCAGTGGATTCCCAAGCCCACATGAATTCCAACTTAGTAGAATCATTGTTTCGGTAGGGCTGTTTAACAGCCTCTGCCGATTGCATTAATTCACGAAGCACTCTACCTTCCACCTTTGTTGCACCATCAGAGTTACTCATAAGCAGTTTACATTTCTTTGCAAGCTTCGCATCAACAGGTTCAATGTTTTCCTTATTCCAATTTCGTTTTGATTTTAAAGCCACACTTTGAGGGCAAAATTGTTACTTGAATCTCTTGCTTTTCTCCTCTATGTTGGTGTTTTACTCACTGGACCCGAAATGGTTATTGGGTTTGAGGACTGAATGTCCTGGGCTTGAAGCCCCTCCAACTTTGAGACTTGGACATTCACAGTAGGTTCGGTTAGATGTGGCCCATCATAGTTACCCCCCTCAGAAGGCATATCGGAATGCATTTCCTGCAATACCTCAACTTTCTGTGGCCCATCATAGTGCTTATCTCATTTTCCGCCAATCCCGAAGGCTGGACAGTTACCCTTTCCTTTAAAACTGCCTCAATCTACTCCTGCATCAAAGTGGGGTCATCATTATTTCCATGATTGCCTCTGCATTTTGTTCCAACATGCTCCCCTTTTCCATTACAGTCATGTGCCTCCTGATTCGTCCCCACCAAAACAGTCTACTCCTGTCTCGTTTCACATGAACCATTAGACTCTGGGCTCATGAAGCTCGTCGGCGATGCTCCCTCCTGATCAGCACCACCATCTCCCACCTTCTTCCATCCATGTTCCTCTCTAGTGCTATTCTCCCCAGAACTAAACTTTTTCACAGCTGAGTCATGGCGTCTCTTCACTTCTAGATTAGCACGCAGCCATGATCCAAATTGAGGAGTTTGCTCCATTGTGTGGTTTGGACATTTATCTGCAACGTGCAAAATCCTGCCGAAGTGAAAGCAGAGCCTTGGGAGTTTTTCATATTGAATGGGCATCCAGTAATTCACCCCTGTTAAGGATAAAATCCCATTTAGCACATCTGCAATATCTCAACCATCTTAGCCAACAGACAAGTGGAATCACGTAACAAACATCTTCATGAAGAATGCCTCTGCTGCAAGACGTGCCTCTGCTGCACTACGTTACTCTGCTGCAAGATGTGCCTCCTCTGCATGCCTCTGCTGCACTGCTCTGTAACAACCATAAAGCTGTAGACATTAGAATATTCTTTTATACCTTTTCACTCTATAAAAGGACCTCAGTGTAATACGTTAGAATCAGTAATGAAACCCAATTGCAGTCCACTTTTGCATCTGTTTCTCAAGCAAGACTTATGCAAACCCAATTGCAACCTGCTTCTCTTAAGAAAGTGGCTGATTCAATATCCCTTTATTTTCACCGTGCCAAACTCTAGCAGATACCATGGCCTCTGCTGGCCGTCCCTTACTCCCAGCAGAATTTGTTCCTTATTTACTTGCTGGTTTAGGTTCCGAGTATGATGCACTCGTCTCTTCCGTTACAACTCGACTAGAGCCCATAACTCCGGAAGAATTACTTGGTTACTTGTTGGCTCATGAAGCTCGACTACTTCATCATTCTGAGGCTAGTTTATTTCATCCTGAAGTATCTGCAAATTTTTCTGCAAAGTACACCCCTGCTCAGCGTGGTAGGGGTCAATACCGTGGCCGTAATCCTTTTCGAGGTCGCAATGGTGGAGGAAGAAACAACTCCAATCGTGGTCATGGGAACTTTTCAGGTAACTTTGGTTCTAGTCAATACCCTTCTATTGATAATCGGCCAATAGCCTCTTCTCCTGCCACGGCAAACTACTCCAACTATACTTCAAATGCTAGTTGGTACCCCGATACTGCTGCAACAAACCACATTACTAGTGACCTGTCCAAATTAAATCTCCAAGCTGCTGATTACCGTGGCGAGGATCAACTACGTGTAGGAGATGGTTCTATTGTGCCCATTTCACACTCTGGTTTTGCCTCCTTCTCTTCTCCAACTTCCAATTTTATTTATATTATGTGTTCCCTCCTTCCAGAAAAATTTAATTTCAGTTAGACAATTTTGCATTGACAACAACGCATTTTTTGAATTTTTTTCCAACTCTTTCTGTGTTAAGGATTGCAAGTCGGGGAGCCCTCTACTTCGTGGAACAGTCAATAATGGCTTGTACTCTTTTTCATCATCTCCTTATGCACTGACCAGCACCATTTCCTCAGTCCCTTTATGGCACTCACGACTTGGCCATCCTTCCATCAAGTTAGTTCAGTTTGTCTTACGGCAACATGGTCTGCCTTACGATCCATCTCAGCCATCTTCATTTTGCAATGCATGTNATGTATCGGTTGATGGGAATCAATACTATATCTCTTTTGTCGATGACTTTTCTCGTTTTACTTGGATTTTTCCTTTAAAATCAAAGTCTCAAGCATTTGATGTCTTTCTCAAATATAAAGCTCAAGTTGAACTCCAGTTCAACACCAAGATAAAACAATTCCAATCTGATTGGGGAGGCGAGTTTCGGCCCTTCTCTAATTATCTATCAACTTGTGGGATTCTCCATCGCATAACTTGTCCACACACACATACACAAAATGGAATCATTGAAAGAAAGCATCGTCACATTGTTGACACTAGTTTAGCTCTTTTGGCTCATTCCTCGACTCCTTTTAAATTTTGGTCACATGCCTTTATTCATACAGTCTTTCTAATCAACATTTTACCTTCCGCCTCCTTAAATAATTCCTCTCCTTTTCTCCTTCTTTACAACAAACATCCTGATTATAAGTCCCTTAAAATGTTTGGTTGCGAGTGCTGGCCCCTTACCACTCCATATAACTCTCACAAGTTTGCATATAGATCGGTTTCAAGTGTTTTTTTGGGATTTAGTCCACTTCATAGGGGGTATCTTTGTTATCATATACCAACAGCTCGCATTTATGTTTCCAAAGATGTTCAATTTAATGAGAATTTATATCCTTTTGCAAATACTCCCAAGCTCCAGCCCTCTACACAACCAACTCATTCGGTTTTACCTATTCTTAATTTTCCTCTTATTCCATCAAACTCAACTCTGTCACCCTCCCTATTAAGAGCCCATCCTATGGCTTGGCATGAACCATCCCCTCCACATCGTCCCTCTCCAGAGGTTCCTCAGCAGCTTGGACATTCAATGGTGACAAGGTCAAGAACTGCTTCCCTTTGTCCTCGACAATACACTGATGGGAATATCAAATGGCCACCCCCTAGAGCACTCCTCAGCACTAAAACATCCATACCTGAAACACCTTCATGCTTTTCCACTGCATCCCACTATTAAGAGTGGCATGAGGCAATGTCTAAGGAATTTAATGCCTTGCTTTCCAATAATACTTGGTCACTTGTTCCATCTTCTCAAGCATCAAACACAGTGACATGTAAATGGGTTTTCCGAACAAAGAGGTATGCCGATGGCACCATTGAGCGACAAAAAGCTCACTTAGTTGCTAAAGGTTTCTTGAACAATCCGGGGTAGATTTCAATGAAACCTTTAGCCCTGTTGTCAAGGTCACTACGGTTCGACTTGTGATTGCATTGGCCGTCTCCCAATGGTGGAATATTTGGCAATATGATGTTGAAAATGCATTTCTGCATGGACCTTTACACGAGACAGTTTTTATGACTCAACCTCAAGGATTTGCTCACCCTCAATTCCCCTCTCATGTTTGAAGGTTGAACAAGGCGATTTATGGCCTTCAGCAATCTCCTCGTGCGTGGTACTCATGCTTAAGTTGTCGTTTAACAGATTTTGGGTTCACCATTTCTACAGCTGACCATTCCTTATTTTTATATACTAATGGTGCAATTAAGTTGTTTGTTTTAGTGTATGTTGATGATTTGTTAGTAACGGGCTCATCTCAACAGGCCATTCAGGATCTCATTTCAGCTTTAAGAGTTGATTTTCCCATAACTGATTTGGGCAAACTTCATTTTTTCTTGGGTGTTGAAGCTGCATACAACTCAAAAGGTCTGTTGCTCACACAGCAAAAATACATTCTTGATTTACTGCATAAAACCAAAAAACCAGTCAAATCCCCCATGGCTACTACCAAGAAGCTGAGTGCCTTTTCTGGAAAGTTTTTTGAAGACCCCACTCTATTCCGAAGCACAGTAGGCTCTCTTCAATACCTCTCATTCACTCGACCAGATCTGGCTTTTGCAGTTGACAAAGTTTGCCAATTTATGCATGCACCTCGAGTCCCTCATTGGCAAGCCGTCAAACAGATCATGTGATATCTCAAGCACACATCTCATGTTGGCCTTCAAATTTCACCATCTGCTACAACTAATCTGGTTGCTTTTTTAGACGCTGATTGGGCTGGATGCCTCGATGACAGATGTTCAACCAACGGCTACTGTGTCTTCATTGGATGCAATCTGATCTCATGATCCTCAAAGAAACAACACACCATCGCCCGCTCATCCACTGAAGCTAAATTTAAAGCTGTAGCTAACGCAACTGCTGAGATTATTTGGTTGCAACACCTTTGCCGAGACCTGAACATAGTTCTTACCACTGCACCTCTACTCTATTGTGATAACTTAGGTGCAACTTATTTATCCTCTAACCCGGTCTTTCATGCTCGAACAAAGCATGTAGAGATAGACTTTCATTTTGTACGTGAGAGAGTCGTCAACAAATCTCTCAAAGTGGACTTCATTTCTGGTAAAGACCAGCTTGTAGACATCCTCACAAAACCACTTTCGGCAGCTCATTTCACTAGCTTGAGTACAAGTCTTTGCCTTCAATTCTTGCCGCTCGACTTGAGGGGGGATGTTAAGGATAAAATCCCATTTAGCACATCTGCAATATCTCAACCATCTCAGCCAACAGATTCAAGTGGAATCACGTAACAAACATCTTCATGAAGAATGCCTCTGCTGCAAGGCGTGCCTCTGCTGCACTACATTACTCTGCTGCAAGATGTGCCTCCTCTGCATGCCTCAGCTGCACTGCTCTGTAACAACCATAAAGCTGTAGACATTAGAATATTTTTTTATACCTTTTCACTCTATAAAAGGACCTCAGTGTAATACGTTAGAATCAGTAATGAAAATATAGAATACATTACATCTTACAACCCCATGTAGTGTAATGGTTCTCCCATGCGTGAGAGGTTTATAGAGATCCAATTTGATATTTACTCATAAAAAGCAGCCCCACCCAACGTTATCTTCCTCTACATCCACATCTTCAACAACTCCCATCGTACTACCTAATTTAACAACACATTCCCGGTTCATTCCCACCAAAGGCATGTTATGGAATTGAACCCAAAACGAAGCAGACTCAAATTTCATCATGCTAGGCTGAATAAAACCTTGAAATTCTTCAATCACCAATAGACTCCCATCAAAGGACCACTATCTCCCACCAAGAATTCTATGTTTATCAGCATGCGTTTCAAACATGAGAATCAACACATTTGCACACACCTCCTTGAATTTAGCAGGTTTGCTAAGCCTCCATATTTTAGCCATCATCGACTCCACCACGTTACTGCTTGTTTGGAGATCTGAACAAAAAGCTTCCCAGCCAAACATCTCTCACCTTTTTTTTGCTCTTCTAAGATGGCAGCATCCTCTAAGACAATTGCCCCACCCTCTTTTTCAATCAGTCGTAGTTTTCCCACATCTCTTGCATACTCTCCATCACTATCAGTAAGCACCCTCACAGACCCACCTCTGGTGCCGATACCAGCCGCCCCACTAGGGAATTATACCAACCACCTCATTTTTTTTCTAGAGAGAAAAAACTGAGAGGAATTATACCAACCACCTCACTTATAATTATTGCCCTATACAAACACATCATTTCATTAAAAATGAACATTTTTTATTTAAAAATGAACTTTTTTTTATATAAAACTGCTATGTGCAGTCACTTTTGCGTACTCCACTAATGTGATCTACTACATCATTTTTTTAATATAAAATAACTCATTTCGCCAATCATATCAGTGTAGTGCGCAAAAAGTACGCAAAAGTGACTGCATGTAACAAAAGTCATCTTTATAACATAATCATGTCACTACATTAAAAATGAATTTCAATTTTACAAAATTATCTTCGAGTTATTTATAAAAGAGTTGTAAGTTGATGATTTTTATATCAACAATAGAGGTGAAAAGGAAAATGATTTATTTACAACTCATTTTATAATTATTTTACAACTCTAAATTAAATAGAGGATAATTCTATAATGATAAATGATAAACTTATATTCAATCTACAACAATTTTATTACTTTATTTAAATTGAAGGGTAGTGTATGGGGGATTTCCTCCCCTACCCGAGGCCCAGCCAAGCCCAGACCAAGACAAAAGGGGAAAGATCCAGCCTGCTAAGAGAACCTTATATGCACGACTTAGGAAAGGAGACGCTGCAACAGGAGATGGGACTCATCGGGACTCAATGGTCTGAAATGCCACGGGTAGTGTCCAAACATCAAGTGCTTGCCCACTTGGCAGGCGCAACATGTGGAGGATCATTGATCTACTACCAAGGAAAGCATGGACGGACCAGGGGAAGCGCAGACCAAGGGAGGAAGGTTGAAGAACCACTTCGCATTTAATGGCCCTACCACCCTGGTGGCACACCACATTAATGGAACCGTCGTAGGACCATACCACATTCAAAGAATCTAACAGAATGAACAGTATGAGGACTCCAAATTCCATAGCAACAAGTCTGATTTGCTCACCGAATTGCTAGTATAAATAGTTTATCCCAGGTACGAGTATCCTCTCTAATTTTTTAAGTTTCCTTACTTATTAACTACACTTCAAAAACATTTTCTGACTTTGGTATCGGCATCTCTCAGGCCCCTAGGCCGCCCTCTCAAGCCACATTCATCCTTCCCCTTACAGGGCCCGTTGTGAAGACCTGGGTTATTCGGAGCCTGGCCCAAAGGTGTGCGAAATACGACATCAACATTGGCACCATCTATGGGATCGTAATAGATCTTGTATGTCCTTCTCATGCATGCGACAACCCGTTCCAAACAACTCAAAAGAAACGCGGGGTATGCCATGGAAGCAAAGTTGAAATCCATGAAGGAATGAGTGACAAAATTGACTGGCGAGGTGAAAACACTCTGTAAGAAGAATGAAGAACTGAAGAATCCCCAAAATAACCAGGAAGGCGAGGAGAACAGTGACCCTGAGCAAGTGGGGTCCCAAAATATGCAAGTGGGACCCAAGAAGGAAGAAGAGCAAAAATACATGCAGGACGAGCTCCGTAGTCTCAATGGGAAATACGAGCAAATAGCACAGTGGGTGCACCGTCAACGGTAGACCAATTGCTCACAAGCACGGGTCTACCATACACTGAAGAAGTAATGGCATTCCCTTTTCCACCGAAGTTTTGAATCCACATCATGGAGATGTATGAGGGGAATAGGGACCCTCTCAAGCACCTGGAAACCTTCAAGGCTCACATGATGCTGCATGATTTCTAGGGGGAAATCGCTTGTAGACCATTCCTGCAGACCTTGAAGGGGCCCGCACGTGCATGGTTTGAGTCACTACCACCTAAGTCAATGGACAGCTTTAGAGAGTTAGCCAGGTTGCTCTTAACCCAATTCTTGTCCAATCGAAGGAGACGACGCACGACCAGGTTCAAACAGACTGAGGATGAGAGCCTCAAATCCTATGAGAGCCTGAAATCCTACATGTCCACGTTCAACAAGGAGCGAATGATCACTGACAACCAGGACGAGAAGATCACCCTAGCAGGACTCCTAGGAGGTGTTTGGCCACGTTCCCAGTTTATGGTGGAACTGGCCAGATGGACCCCCGCAATGTTGCGAGAATTTATGGACTAGGCCGACAACTTCATTAATGCGGAGGACACCCTCCGAGCGTTGACCGAGCCATGAAGGAAGGACATAAGGTGCACGGAAAGAAAAGGAAAAGCCCAAGCACCCCAGGCCAAGCCCCGTGAGAAAGGAGAAAGGGACTCCTAGGAGAAGTAGCGAGAGGAAGAACCAACAAAGGGACCCAGGTTGCGATACAACCAGACCACGTTCATCATTCAAGGGGAGGACGAATGGGGAGCCTTACACCGATACTGCACATACCATCGGTCCACCTCACACAACATCGAGGATTGCCGCTCCCCCGGAGGAATGAAGGAATATTTGGAGTAACAAAGCTGCCAAAACTCCTAGTCAAGAGGTGAGGGCCGATGAGGAGGTCGAGGGAAAGGAGGTACAGCCAGATCCCCCCCTCCCGAATCGCCACCAAGATAACAAAAGGGTTTGCGAGTGAGGGCATCACCTCATCAGGACGGAAGGCACATGCTAGGCGGGCCTGATACCATGAGGTGTTCTCGTCCAAGTATCACCTCACCAAGCAACGAAGGGGTAACCCCACCCCTGTGATCTCATTCACAAAGGCCTATGAGGAAGGAGTCCTATACCCACACGATGATGACCTGGTGGTCACCATGCTTATCGCCTACTTCACCACCCACATGATCCTCATCAACAATGCAAGCTCCGCGGACATACTGTTCTGGGAAGCTTTGGTCAAGATGGGGATCGAAACTTCTGGGTTGGTGGCCACCCCCTGTGATGACCCAAACTTTTCATTAACATGGCCTATAGATTTTGTGCTTAGTGGTTGTGACTTCTTTGGGAGCCTTAGTTATTGTTTTAGAAAGCATTAGAATTTTTGACGGGTAATTTGAGCCCAATGGAGAATTAGCCTTAGAATGCTAAGTGAGATTGGTCTTGTTTAGAAATTTAGGCCCATGGCCCAGATTTATAGTCAAAAGTGCCATGTGGCATGTAAATAAGGTATTATGAACCTAAACTTGATAATGGGTTAAGGGAGAGAGAGAAGTATAGGAGAAATGCCAAAAGGATGGCTTACACGCCTATCTTGGAGAAATTGCCACTTTTCATTGTGTAAGAAACTTTCTAAATGATTCAAAAGACAAAAGGAACCTAGAGGAGACCAAATGATTTTCGGCTAGACCTTTGTCTTGCCCCATTTCAAGTTCCAATGAGGTTATCTTGGGAAGAGAAGCTTAGGGAAGTGAAAAGGGGCTTTTTCTAGGAGTTTTGCATGGAAAACCGAATGGAGGCTCTTGGATTTCGAATTTAGTCAGATAATGCCAAGTGTCAAGCATGCATGGAGTTCTAGAAGGATGTGTGAAGAGACAATTGGATGGACGAACAAGAATGCCCTTGAAAATTCGGCTACCACACTTCCAAGTGCTATATTTCTTTGCCATTTTTCACTTAGACAAAAATTATACCAATAGAACATGGAAGGTCACCCAGGGAAGGAGAGTTGGAAGATGAAACATCACCTTGGGAAAGGAAGAAGGAGGTGGACGGAAGACCATGGCATGAGCCTTTTTCCACTTGTCATACACGCAAAGGATTGCTTGTTTGGGAAAATGGAGAGCCATACGATGTTTTACTTTCTTACCCTTAGAAGAAACACTCAATTAGTTGAAGAAATGAAGGGCATAAAGGGAAGATTAGAGGAATTCAACCAAGGGAAGAGAGCCTACATGCCAACCCCCAAAAGTGCACCTACCCAATGCAATCTACATGGGGAACTCTAAGGGGTGTCTCGGCTAAGGTGAAAGGAGGAAGAAGGAACCTTGCCACTTGTCTTACATGCAATGGTTTTCAACCACCAATGAGAGAGTGAGAGATTTTCTATAAAAGGGGAGGAAGACCACACGTCCAAAGGCTTCTTCGTTTTGCAAGTTTTAAAATCAACATGCTCTTGCCCTCTCCATACACTTCTCTCATATTTTCTTGAGGATTCTCTCATTTTCTCCTCAACCAAACAAGAGGATTTTTCTATTCCATGAGGGGATTTCGACATACTAAACCTAGTGAAGGTAAGAATCGGTTTTTCTTCTAAGTTTCACACACACACACCACTTGTTCAAACTGAAAATGAGATTCAAATCTCATTTGGTCAATGTGGAAGTTAGAACACCCACTTTTCTTTAGATTTCTTGAGAGATGGTTTTATAGTTCTTGAGAAACCTTTGATGCCAAATATAGAGGAGAGTTTTGTTCACTATGATTTTCGGCGACCACTCATATCTTTGGCTATTTGAGGGGGTTTCCTTTACCTTAAGAATGAAATGAAAAAGGTTTTACTCCAAAAACCCTAAGAGACTGAATAGATATAGGCAAGTATTACCCTAGAAACTTGTACTTACACTTTAGAACACGAAGTGAAGTTTTTAGTTGCTTTTCTAACATGGAATACTCAGATTTACATCTTGCTAATATTGCTATACGTGGATTTTTTCGTAAGTATACACTCAACCTACTTTGGTTAACTCTTGTACATGATTGTGTAGATCTTTTCATTTTCATGTTTTTTTTTATTGGTTATCTCTTATTTGATTTCTTGATTATGTTATTATGATCTTGTATCAATCTATGGAAGGAATTACATTTTTGTAATTTGTGATGAAAATGCCATGAAATACTAGGCATATGTTTTGGTTTGCACATGTTTAAAATTGAAGAACTATGTGCCATAATGTTTCGGTCATAACATGGGTTGTATATTTCGGATCTTAGTTAAATGTCATGATTTCATGTTGTTTTTATCATGCTTTGATTCCTATGTTATATGCTTGAGGATTGGAATATATTTAAGTGATGAATTTCATGATTTTTACCCCTATGTGTTTCGGCCTAAACATGTTTCCATGATTCCATGAATAAGTTTGGATGTTTCTTGTATTCCATGTAATCATGCTATGATTTGAGCATGTTATGCTTAGATAATTCATGCATGGAATTCCATATGTCACATGTCAAGTATAAGTATGAAATTCTTAAGTTTCATATCTCATGCATTTGAGGAAATGTTTTCCAAAAGAAAGTGGTTCTTTTTAAAAGAAAAGAGTCAAGAAGTTCTATCACGAATTGTAGGGATGGTGGTAAGCAGGAATAGTGGTAGAGTCCCGCCTGTGTTTCTCACCTACGGTGCATACAGTAGGGATGGTGGTAAGTAGGGATGGTAGTAGAGTCTCGCCTGTGATTCCCGCCTATGATGCATGCAGTAGGGATGGTGGTAGTCCTGCCTGCGATTCCCGCCTACAGGTCGATGATGGTACAATGACTAGTGGGAACACGCGGCTCAAGGAGGGGGGTCGTGCTGTGTCCACCATCTGAATAAGAATAAGAGCTCATGTGATAAAAATCACTCGATGCAAGTCTTGTGATATGTTTCTGATAAGAAAAGTTTCTGATTAAGACCAATATGAAAAGAAAGTCAAAAAATTTTTCTGAAAAGATCAAAGTCTCTGTACAAGTCTTTTGAAATTGGTCAATGCATATGTCAAGTTTCTGTTTAAAGTCAAGTAAATGTTTCATGCACGCATTTTATGATGTACCTCTCGTATGCTTGTTTTGATTAATGTATGTTGTGTGATTACTTGCTAAGATTTCTCGAAATTTCATTGTGGTAGTTTACACTATCATTCCCCAAACTGGAATGGTAGAAGTTGTTATAGGTACCCCAGACACTCAAGAATTATGAATATTGATAATTCTACTACGGGGGACGAGTATACCATACAGGCTTGATCAGACTTTTTGAGGTTCGATAAACTAGTAGACCAGATGTCTGCTTATCTTAGGCAATCATCGAAGCCATAACCTGACCCAAAGGAAGTAGCTAAGGAATTAGAATCTTCTCTACCAGAACGACAGAAGTCTCATGGAGTCTTGTGGTGTTTGGCTCTAGATGGGACCTTAACTTTGAAGGAAAAAGAAAAATAGCCGTTTATTAAGAGAAAAAAGGAAAAAAAAATGGGGCTCATGGTTCGTAGGCCTAAACTTTTGAAGATACTTTATATTTTGATATGGTCCAATATGTTTTGTGAGACAAACTTTAATACTTGATACTTTAGGATATTTTGTCTTATGCTAAATTTCTATGGACATGGATAAAGAATTAATGCTTTTGTAGTTGGTACCATGTACTTTGCAATTGCTGCTTGTGCATTGCTTAGAATTTCTAACCCTTTATTTATTTTTCGCTGCAATGTTATATTGCATACTACTAGTGTACTTAGGTGCATAGCATATTATCTGTCATGTATGAGGGGTATGTAGCCTTATGTTACATGTTCCAGCGTTTCAATCTTCGTCCAATCCCAAGCAGGGGCTGGGGGCACCACACCCCCATACCCTTGAAAGGCTTCTCTGGGAGCATCGATTGGCTAGTGGGAACCATCACCTTCTCTGTTTTGGTGGGAAGTGCCCCATGCAAGGCTCCTGTCATGGTCGACTTCTTGGTGGTGAAAACTCCATTGGCCTACAATGCCATCATAGGAAGAAGACCCACCCTCAACTGCTTAAGGTCCATCACATCAACTTACCATCTCAAAATGAAATTTCCAACTCCCTAGGGGTTGGGAGAGGTTCGAGGGGAACAAGTGTCAACAAGGGAATGTCACGTGCGAGAGTTGAAGCAAAAAGATGAAGAACCCACCCAGGACCGCACAAAGGGGACGAAATAGGCTGGACACCATTGGAAAAACAATGGCAGACTCTTATCCATGATCTGCCCAGCCTAGTCTCTGGGGATAAAGAATGGTGTAAGGCTATGGAGAAAGGGAGCAAATGACTACTTCCCCAGAGCAAAAGCCCTAGGCCTCTATATTTTGTAATGACTCTGCATTGAACTTGTATATTTCTTTTCACTTAATAATACAACTTTTCAGGGCAATCCAGAACATCAGCTCTATGATCTCGCCTCACAAGTACTGCACCAACAAATAAAAACCAAGTGCAGCTAATAAGACAACTTACCTGCCCACGGGTAACCACAGGGAAAGGTAGGCCTGAGTGCTGCCTTGTCCCTCCCGCGGTGGAGAGCGGGATCAGCATACAACTCCCTCAAATACACTACCCTGACCTTCGTTCTAAAGGAGTGTCGGATCAGCATCAGCTTGACCCAACATTTATCTTCCATGTGATATCAACAAGCGGGAGCAGGTCTAGTAACAAACTACCCAAATAACTTACCTCCCCACGGGACACTACAGGGAAAGGTCAGTCTAAGGGTGGCCTTATCCCTCTTGCAGAGGAGAACGGGACCGGCATACAGCCCTCTCAAATAAATTACCTCGGCTCCTATCACGGCAAAGAGCGGTCAGCCTACTGCCCCCCGAACTTACCTCCCCACAAGGTACCATAGGAAAAGGTAGGCTGGTTGCCTTATTCCTCCCACGACGGAGTGCGGGTAGTCCTTAGCTACTCGACGTTAGAGATCTTTACCTTCCTCGTAAGTGTCAACAGGTGAGAGCGGTTACAAGGATAGACTGCCCGAAAACTTACCTCCTCGTAAGACACCATAGGGAAAGGTCGGCCCGAGGGTAGCCTTATCCCCCCTCAAAAAAGAGCAAGATCGCATACAGCCCTTCCGAATACTGACCCCGACCTCCAATGCGAGTGAAGAGTGAGTACCAACCTAGCTCAAAGTATTACCCTTCCTTATGATGTCAACGAGCGGGAGCGGGTCCAGTTACAAACTGCCCGAACAACCTACCTCCCTGCGGGGCCAAAAGGGAAAGGTCAGTTTAAGTGTGGCTTTATCCCTCCCGTGGAGGAGAATGAGACCAGCATACAGCCCTACTAAATAAATTACCCCAACTCCCATCACGGTGAAGGAGCGGACTGCTCTACTGGCAGCCCGAAGAAGTTACCTCCTTGGAGAAGAAAAAGGGGCAAGCTAGTTTGAGGTAGCCCGACCCCACCCCAATGGAGAGTGGGTTTGAGTCTTACGACTATCCAAAAAAAGGAAGCTCCACGGAAAAGAAACAAAATGACAAGAAGAGAAGCCACACAAAGTATCAGCAAACAAAGAACATACAGGGAAGGTACAACTGGGTACACATGGTTACTTTATTATTCAATGCAGGATTACAAAAAAAAATGGGGAAGCAGCAGGAGTATGAGAAGAAATACAGCAAGGAAAGTGCGAAAACAACACAAAAAATAAAATGTGGAAGCGGTACAGTAAGCAAGGTGCAAAAAAAACAGTGCAGGGGAAACTAGAAATAACATGCAGGAAGTACACGGTCTAATACACAAAATCATTTTATTAACTTTACTACAATGTGAAAGGCCAATTACATCATGGAGTCAAATTTCAAGGAAAAAGTTACATCTCAAAGTCGCTTGAAACCGCTGGACTACAAAGGATAACTCACACTGAGAACCTCATACATTCCAATGAACCGCCTATAGTGCCATCTACTCCACACATACACGTACGAGAGAAAAGTTTATGGAAGGATCCGAGACCACAAACCCTACCGAGGCCCACTCGACAACCATGAACGATGAGCACATAACCGCAGAGCTAACGGAGTCAACCCTACGGGTGCAACCTAGATCGAAGATCTACACCATTACGACGTGTTGATAACACCATAAAAAGCCAGCGGATTGACAAAGATACATCATGCCGTATGGTCATATGGGACTAGAAGAGGAGGAATGTTCTGGTGAAAAGGCGCTCTCGAGCCAAGGAAACTAGACAGTAAACAGCAGTCGTCTGTGGGGAGAGCCCAGGCAAAGGCGGCGGCAAGAACTAGAGCGCCCCAAGGGCCAACCTTGACGAAGGATCTCAACCGAATCAAAGAGATCCTGGTATCAACAGAAGCAAAACTGAAGAAGGAGGCGGCCATCACGAAGACCAGGCCATTCACCATTGCAACAAAATCACTTCTTTACTACGAACAACTATACAGCAAGTTCAGTTGCAGAGAAGCTTTTGAAGTGGGGCCTCGTAAGCAAAAAGGTAAGAACAGGAAAATGATATAAAGGAACTTCGAAAAAAGAGAAGGGTAGGAGCGATTATGATGGGAAATCCAATTGGGAAAGGGGTCCATATATAGGCGAAGTAGGCGTCTGACCTGCTCAATCTTCATAACTCCTCCAATCACCACCGGGTGGCACATATCCTTTCTTCAGAAGACCAGAATCCCTCAATTATCACAATCGCCACAACATGTATCTGATGAAGTGACGAGCTGAATTAATGCCAATAAAGGACAGAGCCATAATGCAGAAACTGAAGGGGCACCATTTAATGAGGAAACGTAACTGACGCTATGTTGCCACGTATGTAAAAACTAAAAAAATAAAAAAAAAATAAAAGAAGAAGAAGAAAGAAAAGGAGAAGAAGATTAGGGAAGTGACTAGCGAGGTAACCAAGCTATGAGGAACTTGCTCCTATCTAAGTGATGCCCGGCTAGGGAATAATGAATAACCAACAAGGCAGACCATCCAGGAGTCGGCCTAACTACCCTCACCAGTTGCAGCAGCTAAATACTCCGGTTTGTTCCCTTAAAACTTGTATGAATACTATTTCATTAACGTAACTACCTCCTGCAACACAAAAATCAATTGGCCCCAGTTAACGGAGTCAACTCCACTAAGGAAGAAACCTCGTCAGCAACCTCCCTCCCACGGTGAGACTTAAGGGGAAAGCAGGCTTGGAAGGTGCCTTGTCCCACTTGAGGAAGAACACGGGCTGGCCCCTAGCCACATGGGAAGCAAAACCTCCACCGGAGGGGTCTCACCCAGCAAAGCGAAGGATGCCAGTGGGGTAGGCAGAGAAGGAAACGAAAGCACGACCGATGTGGCCACCAGAGTGACGACCATGGCAATAACAAGTGTTCCAGGGGCGACTATCCTCAGAGGAAAAATAAGTTCTACCTGAAGGGCTAGCGGGGTAGGCGAGAGCACCACGGACAGGGAAGAAAAGGAAAAGAAATGAAGGCAAAAGCATAATATGTGTATTAACTAGTATGTCATTGTGTGCAAGCCACTGAACGACCAGATGCGGACAAATGTTCAAAAAAAAAAAGGGAAGGTACAACAAGGTGTATAAAGATCCTATATTTTGGTGCCAGGAATCACGACCCCAACAACAACAGAAGCGGGACTAGCCAACTCAATGGCCATGGTGATAGGGCCAACCGGATCCCCCGGCGTCCACAGTGGCACGAAAGTGGTCGGCATCTCGCTTTTCCCTGGATCGCAGTTGGACTCAAAGGACGCCTTGCTGGTAGGGATATCGCCAGGCACAAGTCTCTGAAGCTACTTGGCAAAAGATCTTGAATGCGGCTATGAGCTTTGGAGAAGAAATGACCACATTGACTTGCGGCCTTTATTGACCCCATGCCCCCACGCCTTATGGCAAAGAGTCGGGAACCATCTTAGCTACTTGTGCAAGGAAAGGTTGGCATTCTGGAGGCTAGTGTACAACTGTTCTACCCGGTCTACTTCTCCTAGCAACCGCTCTTTCTCCGACTATTCTCGAGAGAGGTCGGCCCAGAGACTGTGATTGATCTATTCTAGCTAGGTTTTCTTCTCCTCCCACTTTTGCTTTCACTTCCAAATACGACGCTCTGACCTTGTCAACTTCTTGCGCTCATTCGATAAGTCCTACCTCAGCTCCTCGAGTTTGGATTTCAACCTTTCATTCTCTTCCCTGTGGGTGTGAGCATGATCCAAACTCTCTAGAGCAGCCCCCTCCTGATCATCCACAATAAAGTTTGCAAGTTGAGAAGTACCCTGATGACACAAAAGCAAAATTAAGAAGGGAGGGAGAATGGAGACAAGCGAAGGGTGGAAAAGGAGTAGTCAAAACTCGCGGAAAAGAGATGATAGGCATTCGACAACCCTCCCCATGACACCATCTCGGCTCCCTTCCATGGCCAGTTGAGACAAGGAATGGAGGATCTTCTCAAGGTCAGCAAATTTGGGAGACTCCCTAGGGGTCTCGGAGGGAGCAGCCGAGTCCTCACTTAAGCACCCCGTGGTAGGGCTGATTGTAGTATCCGGAAGAGAGTCGCCACCTATGGGAAAGGCCGCATGAGCAGGCGCGTCGACAATTGGGACCCTTAGACCAACGTCAGCCAGGACCAAAGATTTTGCAACGTAACACGTCGGACTCTCGAGGATCTCAACAATGAGGGGGATTGACCTCCTATGCAACCTTCTACACCCACATGGGGACCTGATGAAGCCTCCCCTCCCCCATCGACCTCCTCCTAGGAGAGAGCCTCAGCAGCTGAGCTAGACAAGGTTGGGGGAGAGACCGAAGAAGTAGAATGTTGCCCCTCGGTAATCAAATGACTAGCCTCCAAAGAAGACGCTTCCCGCTCCAAAGGGACCTAAACCCTAGGAAGAGGTCTGCCTCAGCAGGGGCCTCCTCCTTGTGAGATTTCTTCCTTCTATCAAAGAAAGGAAAGTCCGAGGAGCGCTTCCGGAGTAGGGCGGCCTAAGGCTGCATGGTCAATGGCCTATCACCAGAAGAAAAGTGCCCCAAGGGAGGCAAGGAACTCTCCAGAATTTCCACGCAAAGGAGAACCTCGGAGCGGGCGCCATCAGGATGTTTTTGCACCCACACCAGCACAATCGTAAGGCACCTTGATTCGTAAGTAATGGCAGTTGGATGCATGACCTTATCATTCAAAACTGTTGGGGAACTCTCAGCGGCCTACTTGGACCAGGAACTCCCAACCGCAACCAGAGACAAAGAAAAACTTAGGGGACCAATCTTTCACCTTGCGATACATTCCAAAGTAACCAAGGCATGGGACGCCTTGAAATTGGAAATTGCACACATTACCTTTTAAGTGAAGCACCATATGTGCTAATATAAACTTGCGGCTAGAAAGGTCGGCATCCTCTAGGTAGGATTCCAACAATGCCCGTTGCCAGATAATGCTGCAACAGATCAATAACCTCCAAGCATTCGGATGCAGTTGTGAAGGGGCCAATCCCAAACGGTCCAGAAGTTTGCGGATAGGTTGAGGAAAGGGGTAGTCTCAAGCATACGAAAACATGGAGGGATATAGGGCTACTTTGTTGGAATGACCCTCGGAGTCGACAACACCCTCACCCAGGCCCGGGACTTCGAAGGCGATGGTTTCTGGCACTCGATATGTGGAGGCCAAGGATGCCAGTGTGGATTTATCAGTGGACGAGTGCCACCCACTCCCTAAAAATACTGGACCAGTGTCGACAGAAACACTGGTTTGAAAGGGCTTTTCGGGGGCCATCACTGCCAAAGTGTGAAGAAGCGAAGAAACTGATTGAAAATAAGGAGAGTCAGAAATATAGGAATGGCGGGACAATTGCAGAAGAATGAAAAGTAGGCAAGGACCCACTCCACATTTTATAAGAGAAGGCAACGGCGGGCTTCCACAAACCGTTGCAACTAGGGTACATGCTGCTTCGGTTTTCGAGAATACAGTTCACGAAACGACATCCACATGAAGAGCCGTTTGACACCCATTCATTAATGAGCTTGCGAAGATGTGATGAAAAGATGAGCCCATCATGAGGGAATGCCATCAGCAGTAGCCAACTCGCAAAAGCCTCCCGCCCTCCTGGCTGAACAACTGAAAGTCTAAAAATGATGTCCGGCCTCAGGATGATGGTGAGGCAATTCACAATAAAAATTCCCACCGTACTCGCCCGCTGAGAATTAGCAAGGTAACTATACAGGGGATTTCCTCCCCTACCTGAGGCCCAGCCAAGCCTGACCCAAGAAAGATCCAGCCTACTAAGAGAACCCCCTATGCAAGACCTGGGGAAGGAGACAGTGCAACAGGAGATGGGACTCGATGGTCTGAGATCTCTCGGCTAGTGTCCAAACATCAAGTGCCCGCCCACTTGGCAAGCTCAAGGGATTGTCGATCTACTGACAGGAAAAGCATAGAAGAATTAGGAGAAAACAGACCAAGGGAAGAAAGTTAGAGAACCACGCCGCATTTAATGGCACTGCCGCCCGGGTGGCACACCACATTAACGGAACCATCGCAAGACCATGCCACATTTAAAGAATCTGACAGAATGAACAATACAACGACTCTAGATTCCATAGCAACATGCATGATTTTCTCACCGAATTTCTAATATAAATAGCTAATCTCATGTACAAGGATCCTCTCTGGATTTTTAGTTTCTTTACTTGTTTACTACACTCCAAAAATATTTACTGACTTTGGCATCAGAAACTCCCCAGCTCCTAGGTGTAACGACCCCGCCCCGCGAAGGGCGGAATCGCCACATACATACCTATTCTTAACATATTTTTCTTTTCATTTTCCTTCCTTTCATTTTCCTCACCAACAGGGAAGACACTAAAGGTCTGCCTCTCTCTCTGTAATAGTGCCTTGCTCCCCAGTCTTTTTGTCATTTCCTGGATGTTTAAAACATTTAAAACAAAAGTGAGTCTAATACTCAGTAAGTAGTACACCATGCAATAAACATACTAAGCATCTATTCTTTTCCTTTTGAAAACATGCATACATAAACAGTTGGTAACATTTCATGCATAAACATCCTTAGAAATAACTAGGCTTTCATACATAAACATCTTTCATGATTTTCATCTTTCATGCATAACATGCTTTTTATGCATTACATCTTTTTATACTTTTCATCTTTCATGCATAACATACTTTTCATGCATTATATCTTTTCATACTTTTCATCTTTCACTTTCATAGGCCATTGCAAACTGTTACGCCCCGCGTGCTAAGGTCAGCTGTCTTTTAAACCTATGGATTCGCTTGTGGCCACGGGTTGGAATCTCATTCCGTTAGGGTGCACTACTGGGTGCACTACCAGATAGTACTACCCGGCATTGCAATCTGCCCATTCATTCATTGGGTACCCCTTTTCATTCATGTGGCCATTAGGTATTTTCATTCATTGAAACATTTGTTTCCTTTCAGTCATTTCTTCTTTTCATTCATTTCAGTCCTTTTTTATTTAACAATTCATTCATAGGAAATGAACATCACTTAAAAGCATAAGCTTATCATCATTTAAAAGCATGAGCTTAAATACCACTTAAGGAATAAGCTTAACGTCACATAAAAGTATGAGTTTAAATATCATTTAAAAGCATGAGCTTAGGTATCATTTCAAGGCACGAGCTTAACATCATTTTAAGACATGAGCTTAACATCAATTAAAAGCATGGCTTAAACATCATTTAAAAGCATATGTTTAATTATCATTTAAAAGCATAGGTTTAACATCATTTTAAAGTATAAGCTTTAACATCATTTTAAAGCATAAGCTTAACATCGTTTAAAAGCATGAGCATAATTATCATTTAAAAATATGGGCTTAAACATCATCTTTCAAGACATCATTTAAAAAGTTAGTTCTCAAGGGCCTTTTAAGACATTTCCTCCATAACATTTTAAAAGGTCAGTTCTCAGGGACATTTAAAGCATCAGTTTATAAGGACATTTTAAAACTCATTTAAAGCATCACTTGATGCATAAAACATGAGACTTTCATTTCCTTTCATTTCCTTTACGTTTAAACTTTTTCATCATCTTTCTTAGTTCAATGCACATGCATTTTTATCAACAGATACATTTTCATGCTATATTACATATAGGAATAATCATAAGTTTCTTACGAAAACATGCATGGAAATCTCATGACTTAGAACTTACATGCATGCATTATCTTATACTTATACACATAATTATAATCGATAGGGTACTTAACAAAGGCTATCAAGGAAGGGCTTGTACATACTATAGTCATTTACTCTTTTCATTAGAGGAACATTTGCAATAAGAGAGAGATATTCTTTCATAAAGAGAGCATGGTGTAAGAAGCCTGGTTATAGCTACTTACCTGCGATCTTTACTAGCGAGTCCATTTGAACTTGAAAGTAGACTTCTAGTCCTATTCAATAAAATGAGATAGACATATTAACATCCACCTTACTCTGAGCCTTACTAATCGATACGCTCACATGCTCACTTAAATTTCAACTTGAAATTGAACGTTTCCTTAACCCGTTCACCTACCCACCAAGCATGGCATTAGGCCAAAACATTAAAATCTTCATTCCAGACATTTTAAAAAAACTTATGAAAATAAATAACATGATAGATATCTCTTCTAAAGGCCAATGTTTTCTACATGAAGGATAGATGAAAAATCATAGATTAAAATGCATAAATGGTAGGAATTATTTAAAAAGGGAAAAAACAAGAAATTTGCTTCAAATCTGAAAATTTTCATCAAGAAAGGCATTTGACAGCTTTGCAATATCATTTTAAGAGGTAAATCCAACAAAGGGCCAATGCTTACAAAGGGTTGATTTTTTGTCACTTCTTTTCATGGATTTTTCATGCTAAAATCTACCTTTAATTGAGTTAAGAGAAGATTGAACAAAGGGATGGATTGGGCTGATTTAAGTTCCAACAAAAGCATAGTAGAAGATTTTTGGAACCCTTGGACAGCCAATAGCCTTATCACCTTCATGCTTTTAAACATCTCTCCCTTAACCCAGAATCTTAAATATATAATTAAATAATACTATAGTTATAAAAATTTAAGGAAAACATCACATTTGTTCTGAAAATACAGCACACAAACAATCGATAGAACACTCGGCAAAACTCAAGTTTCCTAAGGCAAGCTTTCTATTTCAATGTAAGAATTCCCAGTGGCTTACTTAAGCCATAGATCTTGAAAAAGCATGCTTAAAATCATAACTTCAACTTCATTAATATAAACACTTAAAGGCATGATAAAATCAAAACATAGCTTAGGCTTAATAAATCAAGAAGAAACTCAACAAGGCAGCTTCTAATCACATTCAGCTTGAACCAAGCAAAGCATAACACACGGCTGGAAATCAACAGAATACATGCACGGCTGGAACCCAGAACAATAGAGCATAACACGGCTGGAATTCTAGAAAAACAAAGCATAATTTTCTCCATTCGGTTTCTATTTAGCTAGGGCATAAATTAGAAAGAACAAAAGAGGAATCAACTCATAAATTACCACATAGAAATCGGTCTGCCCAGAAAATTTTGAAAATTCCAAATACATGGCATGAACTCACTTAGCATGGTTTCAATCCACAAGAAATTTGGAGTATAGAGTATTACCTGACTTGGCAAGCTTCAAATGGAAAGAGGAGGAGGAAATTCGAAGATCAAGGCCACGAGATTCGTCCTCCATGAAGAAGCTGTAACCAAATCTTAAGCTTAGAAGAGAAATGAAGAATCGGCTTAAGGGAAGGGGAAGGGGTCGTTCGGCGTAGAGAGAACCAAGAGGGTCTCCGTGTGGTTGGAGAAGCTTACGGTGGAAAAAGGTTTGGGCCACTCCTCAATTAAATAAAAAGGTAGCGGGCTTTAGGAAAAATATGTTTTAAGATCTGAAAATATTCTCTTAAATTATTTTAATGACCCATATAAAAATAAAAGCACACATATCTTCAAATAAAATCATAAAATATTAAAATCATAAAAATTTTTATCTCAAAAAAAAATATTTTATTTAAGAAATTAAATTAAAAGAAATAACGTAAGAACCTACGTAGTAGGATGCGGGCATTATACTAGACCACCCTCTCAAGCCGCATTCATCATTCCCCTTGCAGGGCCCGTTGTGAAGACTTGGGTTGTTTGGAGCCTAGCCCAAAGGTATGCAAAACACGACATCAAAATGTAGTATTTATATAAAATTGAAATTATTTTTTAATGATTTATTACAATTATATTAATTGATTTAAAATAATTTATAAAATAGTTATTGTTATAAGCATATCATTATCTTTTTATAAATTAAATTTCTTTTTATTTAAATGACATAAATGATTATAATTAGTGGCTAGACGCTACATTCCTAGCCAACTGCGTAATTGTAGTCCGCATTTGTGACGTACGTTTTGACGCACATGACTTTACAAATCAGAGGACCGAACGAGAGATTGTAATTAATTAACACCCTTCGCAAAATCAATTAAGAGAATTGTAATTAACTATATTTCATCAGGGTATGAACGTCACTAAAGTTCCGAAACATTTACAAGGTGGCTCTTTCCGCGTAAAAAAGAGAAATAATATTTTTATTTATTTTAAAAAGTGAATAAATATGAGACTAATATAAAAAGAATAATTTTTTAACGATAAATTAAGCTCTTTTTAAAAGGAATACGTAACGTTTGCACAATGTATAATTGTATCTAATATTACTCTATAAGAGAAAAAATAAACGTTATTTGCAGTCATAGAGTGCGCTAAGTGTCGTGCACTTATCTTATTGAAAAAAAA
The DNA here is from genome assembly GCA_003123785.1 of Pterocarya stenoptera. Taxonomy (NCBI): domain Eukaryota; kingdom Viridiplantae; phylum Streptophyta; class Magnoliopsida; order Fagales; family Juglandaceae; genus Pterocarya; species Pterocarya stenoptera. The sequence goes on along the minus strand of QEOT01005185.1, from coordinate 19,896 downwards.
AAGAGTATATATAAGACCCACATGAAAAAGTTAATTTTTTAACTATGGACCAAACTCCTTTTCAAAAGAAGTGCATGTCGCTTGCACAGCCCATAATTGTATCTAATATTATTCTTTTCCAAAATATCATGCTAAGGCCGTTCGTTTCTTGCCCTTCAATGCGTATCTGCCAAGATCCAACTTGTATTTTTTCCTATGTATTTTGTACACTAATTGTAATGACCTGGCCTAATAACTCTAAGGTCAGAATATTGATAATTTTTATTAGGTATAAATTATATTTAATGGGTCATATTGAATAAGCCCACAAGCGATAAATTATTGAGATTGATTATGAATTTTAATTAAGCTCAATAATTAGGTTAAATCTCATTTATTATTTATTAAACGAGTTAGACTCTTTATAGAATTTAAAGATCAACCATTAGAAATTTATTTCAATTTAAAATCATCACTGATTGAAGTCCACTAAGGAGTCTTAGTCATTGCCAATCCTACATTAAATGACCAGCTAGATCATGTTTTTAAATTCAAACTCTTTTCTTAGATGATCATGACCGAGTTTTCATCAGATTAATATCATTACATGTATTAACCGAGTCCAATTCAAACTCATCGGCACCCTCTCCCAACGGGGTTATAATTCTGCAGTCTTTATCACCCTAATTTTCTAAACCCAACTACCCTCTATTCATATCTATATATATGTATTTCCAACTTGTTACCATCCATTATTTTTCTCCCTTACAAAATCAAGGTTGTCGCAAGTCTACTTTATTTTCTAAGAAGAGCCAAGTCACACAACTTATATATTAAAGCAATCATTGTTGCTCTGTCACATGTTCCTTGCGATTGAAAATAATTCCTACTTTTTATTTCTAAAGTATTGCAAAAATTCCATCTAAACCATTATCCGTAGCATTTGTTTTTTGTTCAGCATCTAGAAGACTTTTAAGGATATTTTCACACTTCTGCCCTTGATTTCAATTCATGGTTGAATGTGTATTGTGGACATGGGTTGGGCTTACTTTTACGGCAATGAACCGCGAAAGAAGATTTATGAAGTAACACTACAAAGTAAGTAATTTAATAATAAATTAAAATTAACATCATTTGCAAGTTATATTTATTATTATTAAAACTAGTTCTTTGGAAGTCAATGTATGTCATGATATCTACAAACTCGTCTTCTATCATAATTTATGATTATGTTTCATTCTGCATATTATAGTTATGTATGTATTATGCATCTCACGTTACATAAGACACGTAAGTTTTTATAAAATCAAGTGTAAGATAATGATCAAATTAATCAGATGGCCATTCAGATGTATGGTACCAATGCTGACAAGGTGGGTGTGCAAGCCATAGACTCAAGCGTGGTCCACCATAGCATTTTATCAAATCAGATCAGTGGTTCTCCTTGTGGCCACATGATGTGAGACTGGTGCACAACCTTGCACACAAGGTTAAGTGTGTTAGCTAGTCTGAACACTCAAATAGTTTAGATCAGTCAATTAGTCCAGATAATTCAAATTAGTCAGATTAGTTAATATACTAGAAATATTTTCCAAGTCATGTATGTCATCAACATATTTATGAACAGTTATGATTTTAATTCTCAGCATGAAATATTTTATAAAAATCTTATGTTAAGTATGTTTATATTATAATGGGTTTCTTATAGAGTCATCAACTCATTTTAGTTTGTTTTATATTTTTAAACCATCCTAACTGGCCAGAATATTTATAAAGGTAGAGCTGTAGGATGAGACTTGGTCTAGGAATGCATGACAATGACTTAGATCATATACAGATATTTTAAGTTATGATTTTTATAGCACAAACTTCAAAAATTTTTAATAAATGCTTTCACTCACTCTCATTTTTTTTTTCAGTATTTTAATACAAAAGATTCTATTTATTATGAGAAATATTTGTACTTTGTGGTTCCTTTAAAATAAAAATATACATTTTTAAGTTAGGCTCAATAGTAATACATCGGCTCTCATAGTTTTCTAAAAAAATGACGTCAATCTTAATTGTGAGGAGCGGAGTGTTACACTGACCTCACTAAATGCACTTAATCATATATAACAAATGAATAAATTATATTAATCTCGAAAAAAATCATTCCACTCAAATAATTACTAAATTTAATTAAAAAAAAACATGCAATTATAACAACAATATGGTATCAATATTATTTACTTTTCCTCGGATCTTCGTACTGCCTAAGGAGTAATGGTCCCATTAATGTATTGGTACAATGTAACCCCCACATGTGACAAGGCCTATACATCTATACCCAACCCCGCGATTTAGAAGCCTTTGTAGTTCATGCCAAATGCCAAATATTGCACGTTTCATATTCGTTGGATTTTGACGTTTCAATTTGCTCCATTGCCTTCNAGAACTTGTGAGGTAATTTCTCAACATTAGAATTAAATAAAGGAGAATAAGGAGAAAAAAGATCGATGAGCTCAATTTCATAGACACTCTTTTAAAAGTTCTATTTAATGTATAAATGCTCAAAATAACCATATATAATAGCTTAGTCACATATTGAAATTTTTGGTGCTAATAGTAATATGCATTTGGGTGCATATTCATGACTTGGTCCCTCGCTAATATATGGTCAACATAAACATCTTAATCAAAATGGATTATATTTGGTGGTGATAAAATATTATGGATGCTAAAAGGGTAGGAAACCTCCTCTCTTCTGGTCCCAATAAAAAGGAAATTAAAGAAAAGAAAAGAAAAGTAAGAAAGCATGAAATGCTCATACCACTTAAACCAATAGGAAGTAAACAGTGGGAAGAAAAGATAAGAAAGCATGAAATGCGTTGGCTGATGATCTTTAGAACAGATCAAGGAGATGAAGGATGGATCCGGTTCATGAGCATATATATATATATATGCTCATGAACCGGATCCATCCTTCATCTCCTTGATCTGTTCTAATGCATATATATAAATATATATATATATATATATTTATATATTACATGCAGCCAGCTACCTCACGATGGCCCCAGTAATGTCCATTTCATGACTTTTGTTTTTTCCTTTCCCCTCACATAAGGTTGTTGAAACAATATTAAATTTGCTGAAAGATAATGGGCATTATTTCTGGGTGGTACATGAACGATACGATATGATTTGCTCGTCTTTCCTTGACCATATATTCTTTGAGAGAATACCCAAATGGAGACATGAAATTCAGAAGAAATACAAAATACATTGTTGCTCTTGTTTTTTATGACACAGTTTTCTTCCAAATAAACTGGACATATCACAATCACAAAGTTTTTTTTTTTTTCTAAAAATTCGAGTTAAAAAATTGTCATTTTTATATATAGGTTGAAGGAAGCTTCTTAAACCCAATTTGGTAAAATATATATATATATATTAATATCCTATTTTTTATTGTCTTCATGCTGAGTCTCTTTTTATTATGGTTGGAGATGGGAAGAGACCAACAAACAAGGGAACTGTAAAGATATATACTGACAAAACCATGCGTCATAACTAGGGGCTTGGGAAAAAATAACCCCTAGACTTCACCCTTTTTTTGATGCATTGGTCCCATGTCTTTGAATGTTAAGTGCTTTATTATTGTTGTGTGTGAAAGAATATGAGAAGCTCCCATACCTCTGTTATAAGCTCTGTCTATCACATTTTCTCCTACTACTCCTCAAACCTCCCTTACTTCCTCATGGAAGAGACTACAGGAGCTTTAGACTCCAAGTCTCAAACAACCTCTACATCTTCCTCCTCAAACTCTTCCTCCCATTCCTCTAATTCATTCCCTTCTCAAACAAATATTGCAGCAGAATTCACTGTTCAAAACAGTTCCAAGAGAGTTCAAGAAGAAAAAGATGGTGATGAAAATAAGAAAAGGGTAAAGAGTAGGGATGATGGGAAGCACCCAACATACCGGGGAGTGAGAATACGTCAATGGGGAAAATGGGTTTCAGAAATCAGGGAACCAAGGAAGAAATCAAGGATTTGGCTAGGGACATTTTCTACACCAGAAATGGCGGCTCGAGCTCATGATGTAGCTGCTCTTACAATCAAAGGCCAGTCAGCTTTTCTCAATTTCCCTGAGCTGGCTCAAGAACTACCACGACCTGCTAGCTCATCTCCCAAGGATATCCAAGCTGCTGCAGCCAAAGCAGCAGCCATGAACTTCCCCAAAAGCCATGAAGCTGCTGAAGCTGAGCTGAGCCAATCCATGTTGTTGACTGATCCCTACTCTCCATGTTCAACCATGGCTTCCCAGGACACCCGAGACTCTTCAACTTCACCTTCAGACGATATTAAAGACGACGCCTTTTTCGACCTTCCCGATCTCTTGCTCGATGTGCGTAATCAAATCAATGCGTTTTGTTACCCATCAACATGGCAGCTGACTGGAACTGAGCCTGTGGACACCTGTCTCCGGATTGAGGAGCCATTTTTTTGGGGTTGCTATTAGAGAGCAGTCAGCAGACACGCCTATATATATTCAATGCTTGAAAATGTCCAACCCTTGAGAATTTCTGTCAATGTTGATGTTTCTAATGCTTCGAATTTGGGATAATGCCAAGAGTAAAGAAGTTTCAAGTATATATGAATCTTCAGGTTGGTTTGGTATATTGCTACCTAAAGTCATGGATTTGAGCTTACAAATTTGAAAGTTGGGGTTGCACTTCTCTGTTGCGTTGCATCTGTCAACTGACAAAGAATCTGAACCTCCATCTCTCCCCTTCATCCCAATTAATGGCCGTTGTAACGATGTAAATGAAAGTTCAAGTTCAGAAATAATGGTATGGGTCAAAACTCCAACGTCATGTGTATATGTGTGTATATATTCAATTAAGTTTCTTTTCGAGAAAGAAATGGGGGGCTTTTATTGGTTCCAATGCCCATTCGTCTCTAAATTTGGCCATTTTGTTAAACTTAGAAACCAAAATCTTATGGAACTGTACGAAAATGCTTCATTTGGGGGAGATTACAGCATGATAGCTCTCTTTCCTGCCCATTTTAATAAAATTTTAGTATTTAAAGCCGATAGTGCTGCATATAAAGAAGCATGGGTACGAGTATATAGATTTTATTTTATTTTCTTTTCTTTTCTTAGGGGATTTAACAAAGAAGCACTCGAGAAAGAACGTATTTTATATTCCTAGATATGTTCAGTACCAGTCATGTAGTTTTTTTTTTTTTTTTGATAAAGTAGTACTAGCCATGTAGCTAGCTATCTAGCTAGCGAACAATCGGTATAAATAAATTAAATTGGGAAAATCCAGTACCAGTACTCATATTTGAGAAATAAAATATTCCATAATATGATATAGATAGATAAATTAATTATATATATTTATATATATATTAATATTTGTTCTTTTTCTCAGCCATATTTAATTAAGTACCACGTCGATCTAATACGGTTTAAGCAAGTGATGATGATAAGATTAATGCGACTCACCTACATATATAATTAGCATCAAATGCTTGCTTCCATGTAGCACGAGACCCGTCCGAAAAGACAAAAAAAGTTTTTTTTATTTTATTTTTATTTTTTTCATTCATATTTTTGGTATTATTAAATATTTTTAAAAAAAATTAAAAATTTACAGCATTATTAAAAAAAATTTTAATCAATAAATAAAATAAAAAAATACTCAGACTTATTATCGGGATCCAAGCATTTTTCTGCAATAATATCTGCACTGCATTGGTCAGAATCGACATTATTTTAATTGATCGAACAAATATATATATATATATATATATATTTATATATAAAAAATTGAAAGTTGAGATGGGTAGATACAATCATGATCACATGCAATATGTATATGTGCAATAAATTTGACAGCGCTAGATATTAAAGTTTGTGGGCCATATGCTGTTGACTCCGAAAAAGACGTTGTGTGGGAATGTGAGAGTGACACATGCACTTAATCAGGAAGCTGTCGAAGATGATATTATTATAATTATTACGTTTAATGCCCTGTAAATATTATTATTATTATTATCACTTGGTTTTTTTTTTTTTTTTTAATTTTCCAAATCTTAATCATTCTTTATGAACGCATAAGATTTTCATTCCTTCAAACGGTACATTGGCCATCAGCCATTGCAAGAGACAAAATATCTAGGTTTACATAGTCAATATCTAGCATTTCTCAGTCTAATGAGACTGCTTCTTGACCCAAGTGGTGTGCCACCTTATTTGTTTCCATTTTGACATGTTGAATTTCTCATCTTATGTTCTTCAAGGTAGCTTTAACATCCTCCACCAAGCAGCTCAGCATCCCATTTTGTACTTTACATTGTCTCATAGCATTAACAACTTGGCTTGAGTCCCCCTCCAAGACAACATTTTCTAGTTCCAGCTCCATACACAATAATGCAACAGTTACTAAACCCCTTGCTTCTGCAGTAGATTCTTGAGAATAAAATTAAAGTGGTTGCCTTAGAGTGAGTAGAACATCCCCTTTATTATCAGGGATCACCACTCCAATGCCAATTCTATGATTTGCTACTCTGATTGCCACATCCCAATTTACTTTGAGCCAATCTGGAGGTGAAAATTTCCATGATGTACTGACCTACTACTGTTATGCTCTTTGTGTTACTCGATCCAATTTTTGTGCTTGTTTAAACTCTTGTTGTGTCTATTGGGATCTGGTGAATACAAATTCTGGAGATAAGAGATCATTTTCAAAAACCCAATGGTTTCTCCTAATCCACAATACCTTTGCTGTTTCTACAAAAAAGAAGATTTCATCCTGGCCTATTCTGTTATACATAGAAAGATACATAGAGCCAAAATCTTCCTCAGTTGTTATTGCTTTTTGAATTTTTCTGCTTCCAAAACTCCATACATCCTATGCAGATGGACAAGACCATAAAATATGTGTTGGGGTTTCACTTGAAGTCTGACAAATGGGGCAAAGTGGATCTGCAGTGACCTTTCTCTAGAGCATATTTTGCTTTGTAGGTAAAGCATCTTTACTTGCTCTCCAAATGAACACTTTAACTGAGTTTTTTGTTTGCAAATTCCATACCAATTCCCAAAGTTCGCCTTGATCCCCTTTTATTGAGCACTCCCCCATTATACTTCTTTGTTTCTGATGGTGACATGTACTTCTAACTGAAAAATCACCACTTGATGTGTCTTTCCACACTAGCTTAACATTAGTAGAACACTGTGAGACAGGTATGTTCAAGATTTCTTTTACCTCTTCTTGACTAAAAGCATTCTTGAAAAGTTGCATATTCCACCATCCATTGGACTGATCTATTAAATCTGTCATCCTTGCATTTTCTGGTAAGACTTGCATTCGTGATTGAATGTTGCATAGTCCAGGTCTTGGGATCCACTTATCTTTCCACACACTAATATTTTTTTTTTCCCATTTCCCACTCTCCAAATGCTTCCTTCCTTTACTAGATCAATTGCTGAATGTATACTCCTCCAAGCAAATGAGGGTCTTGAACTTAACTTGGCCTTCAAAATAGTGGAATTGGGGGAATAAGTTTCTTTCAAAATCCTACCCGCCAAAGAAGTTGGATACTTGAGAATTCTCCAAACTATTCCAATTTTTCTAGTGGATCTTTGAATGATTCTCTCGAGCTCCCCACCAGAAATTTGCCATTAAAGCATTAAGTTTGTTACACAGTGTTTTTGGTAAAGAGAACACTCATGTTATGTGTTGGGATAGCTTGAATGATTGTCTTGATCAATATCTCTTTGCTAGCCTGTGAAAGGAACTTGTTCTTCCAATTTTATAATCTTTTGCTAACTCTTTCCACTATACCATCGAGTTCTCTAACTTTTGACCTTCTAATTAGGGATGGCAATCCCAAGTGTTTTTCCAAGTTAGAGGAAGCTCTTAAACCTACTATCTCCATGATATTAGTCCCTTGTAAGTTGCTTGGTATTTTTGCTGAAAAATAATGATGTTTTTTCTCTGTTTAATTGTTGTTTAGATGCTTGCTCATAACCATGTAGAATTTGGTTTAATTCAGCCCATTCTTGCATAAAAGCCTTACAAAACAGTAGGTTGTCATCAGCAAAGAATACATGGTTCATCTTGATCTTTCCCCTAGCTATTGGAACTCCAGAAATAAGCCCCTTCTGTTCTGCTTGATATAACTTAGTTGTCAAAGCCTCAACACATATTATAAATAGAAAGGGGATAATGGACAACCTTGCCTTAACCCTCTCGAGTGTTTAAACACTTCCTGAGCCACTCCATTGAGTAAAACCAAAAAAAGAAGATGAAGATATGCATCTTTGAATCAAATCAGTCCATTATGTATCAAAACCCATCTTGAGCATTGCCTCCTTGAGAAAACACCACTTAACTCTATCGTATGCCTTGTTCATATCTAGCTTCATAGCCATATAACATTTCTTTTCACACAATTTTGTTTACATTGTGTGAAGAATCTCATATGCAGCTAAAATGTTGTCTGTAATTAATCTTCCTGGGACAAATGTACACTGGTTCTAAGAGATAATAGTAGGTAGAATTTCCTTCATTCAATTGGCCAACATTTTTGTGATAATTTTGTATAGCACATTGCAGAGACTTTTAGGTTTATACTCTATGATACTCTTTGGAGTGTTGTGCTTAGGAATCATCATTAGGTATGTGTGATTTATGCTAGACATATCTTGCTCAAATTTTAGAAAAGCTAAGATTGCCTCACATACCTCCTCCCCCACCACTGGCCAATACCTTTGATAGAAGCATGCTCCATATCCATCTAGGCCAGGAACCTTATAGGGACCCATTTGAAAATCAACCTCTTTTATTTCCTCTTTGCTGTAAGGTAAGAACAATCTGCCATTCATTTGTTGGGTGACTCTTTTCTCAATTGCATTGAGAAAGTTCTCAATGTTGATAGGCCTCGAGGATGTAAACAATCCCTTATAGAACTGAGTAAAAGCCTTCCCAATTTGGTCAGTTTTTGTTATACATACTCCATTACCATCCATAACTTGCACAATTGTATTTCTCTTCTTTTTTTGACTTGCACAAAGATGGTAATACCTTGTGTTTCAATCTCTTTGTTGTAGCCATGTCAACTTGACCCTTTGCTTCCATTTCAGGTGGTCTCTTTTAAGCATCTCATTTCTTTCTTGTTGAAGCTGTTTTATCTATTGAACTCTATCTTCTGTAAGAAACTGTTGCATTTGCTGCAACCTGTTTGTCTTCTGAATTAAATTTCCTTTTGGTTCATATTCTTTTTTATAGCTCCACCACCTTAGCTCTCTCATGCACCTCTCAAACTTCTCTTTTATTTTCTGCAAGCCACCTGAATTGACTCTCCCATTCTGCCATACCTTTTTAATCACATCTTCACAACCAGGAAAGGTGGACTATCTATCTTCATATCTTCTCACTTGTAAGGTTCTGTTTGCTGCGAATAGTCTTTTAGTCGCAATAAATTGATCGTAAAAGGTCATTTTTATTGTAGTGAGTCTTGTATGCTGCAACGTTTCTCTCAATTAACTTTGTCCTTAGCAAAAAAACCTTCCACCAGGGTGAAGGATTTTCTTCATCTTTGCTAGAGCACTCTAGAAGCGAGAGGAAAATTGATAGTATATGTCAAATCCTAATCATTCGTTTATATATATATATATATATGGTCTAACATCTGCATGATGGCGTTGCTTAGACCGAGCCAAGTAGCTTGTGCATATCATGTATGCCATCATGTGTCGGATAAAATTATTCAATCGTTAATGTCATTCATGACTCACAAAACTCAGCTTAAAGGTAAGAATAAGTACTATATATATATATATATATATACATATAAGAATCTCATTAAATTAAAATAGCGATCGATCGAGGTACTTTCTCAATAAAATGAGGTAATCACTCTATAATTACTTTATTATTGAATTTCTCTTAATTCGTTAATAAATTAAGAGACTGACTAATTAAATATAGTGTCTCCGATTCTCAGGATTAAAAAAAAATTCAGTTAGTACTGCTTGTTTATTTTTGTCATTATATATAAAAAAAAATATTTGTGACGAATTATTTATAATAAAAATAAATTTATTTAAAAAACATTAATATTTTGACGAGAAACCGTAAATAATTAATTTTATTATAGTGTGTAGAGGCTAGCTAGCTAGAAGTCATTCGCTGTCCAACTATGTAAAAAGTACTCTGCGCGTTCGCTAAACTAGCTATTAACTGAACATGCAATTAAACACGTGTGATTTGGCTGGGGACCATATATAACAGGGAAGTGACGGAGCATCCAATGTTCATAGAATACATGATGAATACTCACACTATATAAATATATTTATATATATATGTATATAGAGCGTTGAATGGTTATTGATTAGGGTTTATGGAGAATAATTAGGGCTCGAGGTTACACTTGGAGAATTATCGTGTGAATAATATAAGTTAAATGGTTTGAATTAGAATGTTTTATTGAGTTTTGAAAAAGAAAAGAGAAAAAATTAAATAAAAATATTATAAATTTAAAATATTTTTTTAATATAATTTTCTAATATATATTTTCCTAAGTTTGAAAAAATTATTTTGATTTTTGTGTTTTGTTTTGAAATTTATAAAAATTGTAATGATTAGATAAAAAAAGTTGAAAAGTATTTTATATTTGAGTGATATTTGTGAAGATAATGTAAGAGATTTTAAGAATTTTTTATCTCATCTCATTTACGAAATATATCCTTAATATTGTCATCTTTGAGTTTTACTAATTAGTGGATCGGAACATGTATTGGCCGTGGAGGTTAATTCAAATTAAAGAGAAATGATACTACAGTTCTAGCGCAACCCTTTTTAAAAAAAACTAGGATTCATTTGAAAAATAATTTTTTAATAATAAATACTATTTTTTTTTTATCAAAAGAAATGTAGAAAACTTGATAAAATACTCTAAAATTATTTATTGTGCAGTAAAGAATTAATGCAAGCAAATATCACTATAATAAAAACGATTTTTTGCGACCAATTTATCGCGACCAAAAGATTATTCGTAACTAAAATTAATTACGAATAGTTTTTTAGTCGCAATAAATTAATCAAAAAAAATCATTTTGTTGTAGTGTATGGTTCCATCCTCAGCAAAAAGCTTAAACCTTGAAGATATTAAGTAATAATTCATACATAAGATGTGGCCAATTATGATGATAAGTGAGAAGAATTGGGTTGGTAACCAAGAATGATTGATTTAGTTGAAATTTGCATTCACAGGAGAAAGTCACCCACTCACTGATCGTGCACTACTCCGACAAAAGGGCAATGATGACTAATAAGCACTCACATTATTGCTTGGTTCCTTACGGTATGATTTATGCTGCACGTTGCATGCCTTGGTCCCATAGTTTTTTTCCTTTTTAGTTTATTTTTTTTTAATTTTGTTGACATTTTTGTTTTTTTTATTTTAACCAACTATATTTAAATTAAAAAATTTTTTCTCATCAACCATTATTTAATACTTCATACCCTACATCTTATGAAAAATATCTCCACACTCTATGAAAAAAACATTATAAGTATTAGAATGTGAAAATAAATAGTAACTGATACATAGAATTCCTCATCAACACATATGAGTTTGACCTAAAGAGAAAAACACGTATATATAATATTGAAAGGTTTTGAAGGAATTTTTTGGTTTGATATTTATGCTCGCATGAGATGTAGAGACAAATAATGGCCCGCATAAAGATTAAAAAAGGAGTGACGGAGAAAAGACAATGGAGAGCCATGTGTCTTTCTTTTGAGTTGGACACAATATTTTGCGATGTATTAATGGTAGCTAGCTTTTTATCTAAATGATTAAGATACTCATATATATGCTTTTCATGCTCATCTTCTCTGATCTTTTGTAAATATTCCATCTCCTCTCAAAGAGAGCTAGATTCCTTACCTAATTATATTCATTACAAAAAGACCTTGACCAGCAAAAATATATATATATATAGAGAGTAATGCTACATAGAAGTCACTATTGTGAGTGCACACTTTGCACTCACTATGTGGCTTCTTCTCCTCCTCTCATTTTTTTCTCACTTTAAGAAATAGATGGTCTGGATGAAGCCACATGGTGTGTGCAAAATGGATACTGCAAACAGTGGCTTATATCAATACTTTTCCATATATATATATATAATGTTAGATATAGTTTTAGAGCATATAAGTCTTACACACTTATTTTTAAAAAGGAAAGAGATTTACTATTAAAAAAATAATATATAAATCTCAAATTTATTTACTTTTTTAAAAAAAAAAATGTGTAAAATTTGTACGCTCTAATGTTGCAAATATATATTATATATTTGTATGTATGTATTTATGTATGATTACAAAGGCATCAAAGGTAACGACTAACTAGTCAATTTCCTCTGTATATGGCTTTAGTGGAGTAGTGGCAACTATTTTATATAAAAAGGATTTACTCATCATTCTTTCGCCACATGCATTATACATGATTTTTATTTTTATTTATTTTTTTATTAAATATGTAGTATATAAATAATAAATAAAAGAATTTAAATAATTTAATAAAAATTAAATTAAAATTAAAATTAATAAAAATAAATTTAATGTGAGGGTGTGTGGGATGACAATAATATCAAAACTCTTTTATATATGGAAAATACTATTCCCACATAAAGTTTTTATCGAAAGTTTTTACCGAATTGTATTTTATTTTTATTTTTATTTAATGATTAAGTAAGTATTTTTAAATAAATTTATAATTTTATTAAAAAAATATTTAAATACTTTAAAATAATGTTTGAAAAAAAAGTTAAAAAAAATAAACACAAAAAGCCTGATTGGTGAGGAGAATCATAGCATTGTCCTTTATATATATTGGCAGTGTCGTCAGTGTCATTGTGTAATAAAAAGTTAGCTCTCACTGAGCATATATCTCGTGGCATATTGTCTGCCCCTATTTTTTATTCTTAGCCACGAGAAAATGTACGTGCCATCTGATCGTTCACTGATCTGATTCTTATACGGCACTAGTTTACTGCGCGCACATATAAACTCTCTGCGTGCTTCGGTCCTACATGAGTAGTTTTAACGGCAGTTATAAAAGCGACGCAGCTGGCAGCTGCAGGCTATCATGTTCTGTCTTGAGTTTAAAGATTTTGACCGGAAAGCATAATAGAAAGATATTTACAAACACGAATTTTATAAATATTATATAATTTTTTTTTAAAAAAATAAAATATAAAATTCACATAAAAAAATAATATTTTAATAATAAATTCTATTCTTTTTTAAAATAATTACACAATATTTATACACTTTATAATTTTATGTAGAATTACTCTTATAACATTGTCTTCTAGCTACCTTTTTCTTATTTATTAATTAAGACTTTTTAATTCGATTAAGAACTTGAAGTTCATCGTATATAGATCGACCTTTATTTTTTATTTTTTAGTATCGTGTAACGTGTAAAGGTTATTTTTACTGTTTTCCACGATTTATACGTACAGGTACAGCTTCCAAATACATGCTCACATGAAGTAGTTAGTAGTCAGCAGTCAGCAGTCAGCAGTATTACTACTGCTGGCTCAGCCAAAGTGTACGTAGAGACAAAATAAATATTTGTGCATAAGTTAAAGCAATTACAATCAAAAGGGGAGGGGCGTTTGCTCGATGTTTTCTTTGTCAAGGTGTCTTCTCAAACTATATAAATCACTCCTTTCTTATCTTCTCTTTTTTGTTCTTCTTCTACTCTTTTTCGCTTTCTTTCCACTCTTTTCTCTCCTTTGCTTTCCACCCACCCCTCCACCACCCTTTTTTTTTTTTTTTTTTTTTAACGTGGGTTTAGCTGATGGCACAATCACAATATGAATAATTATTCTTATCAATCACTATTTACAATCACATATTCTATATCTTATAAAAAAAAATTATTAGTATAAAGTGTAGAGATGAATAATAGTTGATGTACAATAAAACCCTACTTATCTTTTGTTCTCATCTTCTTCTCTTTTATATTTTTATGTTAGCGCAGTGAAAAACCTCACAAAGTATGCTTCAGTAAAGTAAATTAATTAAGGGTGGTATATATAGTTAGTTGATCATTAGAAACACTAAAACAAATACGAATTTTATACTATTTATTAAAATTAGAATCTTAATTGGATATATTATGCTTTTGTTTATTAGTTTAATTTCAATGTATATATATAATTAATGTTAACATGATAACAATAATACAAATGGGAATTTATAAGTCACATACTTGTGGCGCACGTTGTTTTTTTAAGACTAATTATTATTTAATACGATAGTAGATAATTAATAGTTGATGATGTGACTTTATAATAATAAAAAGATCCATATGTTAAAAATATATATATATTTATATGTAGTGCATATCTGTAACTAATGATTAAATTATTAAGAGTAATGTTGTTTGAATCGAGATGACCCTTTTTTTTTTTTTTTTCCTTAGTGATTAAGTATGTGAATATTATTGAGTTTATGTATTTTTTGTAAAAAAAAAAAAAATTAAAAATGAAAAAAATGGATAAAAGGAAAAAAAAAACTGAAATGCATTTCTCAATTGGATTATCACTAGGGACAGTAGCATCATCCAATTATTAATGTCTCTTTTTTTTTAATCTTTTTAAATTTTTTAAAAAAATAATATTTCTAGTCTTGGAGTACGTCAATACTGCTCAATCAGTTTGAAAAAAGTGAATAAATACGATATATACATGAAAAAAAATAATTTTTTAATAATTAACTTTACTATTTTTTTAAAAAATTACATACTCTATAACTATATCTAATATTACTTTTATTTTATTTTTCTCAAACTTTATAATGTACTCAAGAGAGAAGTGGTGGTGGAGCCACATGGGCCAAGATGGACGCATTAAACATTTATGTGTTTCGTAAATTAACAACAAATATATATTATTGATAAAGTAGTACACGTGATGCTTGCTCGAATATAAGTTTTTTTGTTTGGTTATACAAATGATTTTTTCATTTTATTTAATTATTATAATTTTTTTTTAAATATTTACATAAAATATAATAAATAATTTAATTTTTTATTATTTTTAAATAAAAATAATATTAAAAAATAATATTTAAATAACTTTCATCTTTCATCTCCTTTAATCTATATAACCAAACGAGACAATTCTCATTACTATGTAATCACTGATAAGAGAGAGAGAGAGGGCATGCAACTTTATTTTCATCATGTACAGGTTGATCGTTGGCCAAAGGTGCTAGATTACTAAAGTTTAGTTGGAATAAAGCAACATTCCATGATATAAATATATATATATATATATAAATCCATAAAATCAACTATTATTTCTAGTTGATGACAGTACGTTAGAAAATGATGAATAGATGATGTTTAGAAGGATTACGATTCCTTTGTCAGCGTTATTATAAGTCGTTGCTCGCGTGCTTAAAAACAGTGTGTGCTAATAAAACTAGGGTATAGATATATGGTCCATTATCGTACAATACCTGTGAAACTGAATATATATGTGGAATATTGTCACTTTTATCTGAAAAAGAGAAGAAAACTATACTGTTCGATCTTCATGATCTCTAGCAAAAGCAAGACATTACATTAATAAAGGGCAAAGAAAGATTAAAAAGAAGGGAGATTTTTATTTAGAAAAAAGGGGCAAAAGAAACCATAAAGAATAGAAATTAGAACGAGGTGCCCCCCACAAGCAAGCCTAGACTTGGAACACAAGCCAGAATCCTACATTATTGCTAAAGAGCCCAAAATGGGGATCTGTACGTTCTGATCGAGTGAATTAAAGGTACGAATCCGTTGTAATATTGTAATATATTATCCAGTACTACATATATTAATATTGTACATATCTCTAGACTCTAGCCGGCTATCAAGTGTTGTTAAAGCGAAAGTTGTTAAAATTATTATCAAAGTAATATTCCTCTTCATCTTAATTTTATTATCTATTGTCAAACTAATTGATGTGACTCAAGTTACATTTGGCACTATTTGATTTAGAAAGTTTCTTATCTTATTTCATCTCATCATCATTATAATTTTTTCAAATTTTTATACAAAATATAATAAATAATTCAACTTTTTTATATCCTAATTCAACTTTTTTAAATTTTAAAAAAATAATATTCTAACATTATTTTTTTTAACTTTTATTTTTTATCTTAAATCATTTCATCCCATCTCTGAATCCAAATGAGCCTAAATCTAAAATAAAGAATGGTCTTTCTTTATCATCAACACGTTACATAGAGTAGAATCTTACATTTAGAAAGACTAAAAACAAAAATTCTTATATATATATATATATGTGTGTGTTTGTATGTATATGTTAAATATTTTAACATGAACATTAATAATTAGATCTTTGATTTTTTATAATCCATGATAATAAATATAACAGTTAGAAAACATACCTCCCTTCTTTACAGTTTGATAAAAAATCTGACCTGACTATAAGAGAATAATCACCCTAAAACAACTTTACCTCTGATTGTCTCCTAATTGTTAGAGGCACAATGATGTTATAGGTGAGAATCCTTAACACTTCAGTACTATTTATAAATTTTTGGTCATCAAGAAATCTAGAAACTTTATGCTACACTGTGATTAGATATAGAGTTAATCTTATCTCATTGTAACTAATCAATTAAGTGATAAGTATTGAGTTATTCTAAACCCACTAAGATATGGGTGTGTGGGGCATAGAGTTTAAATAAAACTTTTACATTCTCTCACTTAGCCTATACGCTTATAAAATAATATTTTTTGTTCATGGATTTATTACAAGAAATTAACTATATTGAGTAAATTCATTTCTAGAAAAATTCCATAGCTCAGAATACAATGCATGAGTTCCACAATGTCAATTTCAAACTAGCTACTGCAACATCAGTAATTTAATTCAACGCGGTCTGTAATTAGGACAATTAAGGCTAATAGTGTAATGCCTTGGATTCTAATTCATATCTATTATAGACATTATCTTGTCACCATTTATCTACACCATTTAACATACATATAAAGTGAAAATACAAGAAAACAAAAAGAATCATAAAAGATATTTTTCGATGTCCAATAACAAAATACTCAACATATTAATGATCTCTTTAACATGTT
>QEOT01005182.1:9067-36124 GCA_003123785.1 Pterocarya stenoptera | reverse complement strand
ATAAAGATTATTAGAGATCGGTTATGAAGTGAAGAAGCTCCATGTTTTTTGAAATGGTGCTCATCTCATTTTTACTTGTGTATATATGAATATATATATATATATATATGTATTGTTGGGTTTTCCATAAGCGGGCTTCTGGGTTTTTTGAATTGAGCCCTGCCAGTTTGATTTAGTTTGTTATTGGACTGGATATTGTGATCTGCTATAGAGTTCGTGCAGATCCAGCTTGATTAATATAAATCTCAGTTACGGTTTCTCCTTATATGCATGTTCTATATATCCACAGCTGCTTGGAAAAACATCCTTGTGAATTCTCGAATCATTTGAAACTTTTTGATAATATTTAAAGAATAATCATATTTAAAATTTTTTACATTACACACCATCAACATAGCTTTACTTAAAAAAAAATGATATTTGCAGTCATAAAGTGCGCAAGCGTCGCGCATTTCTTTTAAAAAATTGAGTAATTTTGACTCTCTTAAAAAAAATTTATTTTTTAATAATAAATCTCTCTTTTTTAAAAAGAGTGCATGATGTTTACACAATTCATGACTGTATGCATTATTCATAGTTACTTCCTTAACCATTAAGAAAATAAGTAAATAAATATATGAGCGGTCAAAATGAGAAAATAAAATGAAGAGGTATAGTAGCATTATTCATATTCAAATTCAAATTTATCGGTTGCAAATGTATTACGAAATTTCATCTTCTTGGACCATGAACCCATCAAAATTTAATTGGTCCAATTCTCAAGCTCAAACCGTACAAATTCTTGTAAATTGAATTTTATTTGCGATTATTTGTGCCAGAGCCAAGTCTTGGATAGGTCAGCATTTTTAGTTCCAAGTCTTGGATGGGCCAGCACCGAAGAAACTCCATGTTTTTTAGTTCTTGGATGGATTCCTTTTAGATAACAAAGGACTTGAGTTTATTAAAAGAGAGGCACTCTCAGCCGATCGGGTGTCAAAGTTTGTTTTTACCCCCGCCAATCATGAAGAGCCACGTAGGCGTCCCAATAAATTTCTCCTTGCACCCGCATTAAGGTGATTCTCAATTTCTTCCCCTACCTCTCATTCTTTCGCTCCCTCTCTCTCCCCCATTTGCACTGAATAAACTTTATAAAGATATTAGCAAAAATTGAAATTTGTTCGTGAAACTTGTAGATAAATTTGTAAAATAAAATATTTTATCGAAATGACGCAATTGGAGAACAAATTCAAACACACTCGAATATTAAAAAAATATTAATGAACATAAAACCCAACGAAAAGCTAAGGCTGTGTTTGGGTAGTCAAGATACCTCAAGTCATCTCAGATAACTTCGTACGGATGAGAAGTGTTTTCCATCCAAATGCACCTGTTCTCATACGGCCAGAAAGACTTCTCTCTCCCTCCCTTTCTCTTCGCACCTTTCTCTGACCCTCCCTCTCTTCGTATGGTGTTAGGACTCTCTCCCCCTCCCTCTCTCTTCGCACCCTTCTCTCTCCCTCCCTCTTTCTACGCACCATTCTCTCTCTCTCCCTCTCTCTTCGCACCCATTTTGGTTACATTGTTCTCCAAAAAACCAGAGGTGATCGACGGAGAAGGAAAGGATAGTTTGCGTGTGTGCAACGGGGAGGGAGATGGAGGTTTGTGGTGGCTGGGTCTGCGAGAGGTGGTCGCTGGTGTGAGGTGGTGGAGGTGCGGTGGCCTAGGTGGTCGCGTACGGGGGCTTGCAGTGGAGAGAAATGGGTGTCACTCATTTCGGTTGGGTTACCGCAAGAGATGTATCGCCTCGCGTGGGGGAGATCGGTGGTGGCTGAGGGAGTCGCCGGCGTGAGAGAGAGTCACTGGTGGTGGCGGTGAGAAGGGGCGGCGTACGGCGACGCCGGACTGGCTCAAAATGCATTTCAGGTTGGAGAAAATCGGGCCAGAGGAGAGAGAGAGTGAAAGGAAAAAAAAATTCACAATAATATTTATCAATATTATAAAATTACTATAATAAAATTATTATAATATTTATCATTAAAAATAAAATCACTATAATATTTATGGGACCCACATCTTTTTCAACTACCTATTCAAAAGTCAACAATTCAACATACTTTATACATCCAAACAACTCAAACTACTCTCAATGGGACCCACAAATTCACTCCAATCTCTACTCACAACTATTCACAACACTTTTCAACACTTTTCCAATCCAAACTAGGCCTAACTTGACAGTATTCAAATACAAATTAAATAAATAAGTCTTGATCATTCACTTATCGTTTACACTGGACTCGTTTATATCCGACTTGGAGCCTAATTCATCCTCAAGCTTTCACAAAAACTAGATTAAGATCTTCGTGCTTTCGTAACAAATTAGAATGATCAGCCTGGGAAATGTTTGGCAAACAGTCTTTGTTGAGTTTTCATGAAAAGCTTGTCCCCAAAAATTATGGTAATCGCACAATAATCAAACCATTCAATTGTCATCTAGTAGAATATATACACTTACTAACATGATTTTCGAAAATAAGATTATGATTTTAAAAACCCATTTATTACTTTTTTCTAGTTAAAATTCAACTAGAAATGACATTTTGGATATTTTACAAAATTTCTAGTTACAATACATTTTAGGTTAGATAACTATACATAACTTTGGATAAATTATTGAAGTAATAATTTTTTTAATTTTTGTTTTATTAGTTTCTTTATTTTACCATAAAAATGAAGACCCCACAATGCATGCAAAACAATGTGACACGAACAATTAACAAGCACAACTTTTAGTATAGCATGATCTTAAACAGGTGCAGTCCCTACTCGTTTCCTCTCTAAGGAAAACTGAGCTAGCGGTGTGCTTTCCCTGCTGGTGTTGGTAACGGCAACAAAGGTGGGCTGTGAGTGCGTTTTCATAGTTAGTGATGGAGGGTATGCAGGAGATGTGAGGAAACTTACGCCTAAGTGAAGAGGAGGGAGGAGAAGTCGTGTTAGAGGACGAAGCCATATCAGAAGCTCAGAAAAAGGGTGAGAGATGTCTGGTTGGGAAGTTTGGTTCTGAGTGCCATATTAACAGTAAGGTGGAGAAGTCGATGATGGCAAAAATATGGAAGCTTAGCAAACCTGCCAAGTTTAAGGAGGTGTGTGCAAACATGTTCATCCTTACATTTGAAACTCATGCCGATATACTCATAATTCTTGAAGGAAGATCGTGCTCCTTTGATGGGAGTCTATTGGCAATAAATTTGTTCCAAGGTTTCACTTAACCAAGTATGATGAAAATCGAAACTGTTGCATTCTGGGAATGAATCGAGAGTGTGGTGGGAATGAATCGAGAGTGTGGTATTAAACTCGGTAGTACTCTGGGAATCATTGAAGACATCGATGTTGAGGATGATAACATAGGGTGGGGCTGTTTTTTGAGGGTTAAGGTTAAGTTGGATCTTTATAAACCTTTAGCTCGTGGGAGAATCATAACACTGCATGGGGTGAAGTACTAGATTCCAGTTCAATATGAAAAATTCCGTCGGTTCTGTTTTCATTGTGGTAGGATCTTGCATGGGGCGGACAAATGTCTTAACCAACCAATAGATTCTACCTCCCAGTTTGGGTCTTGGTTGCGTGCTGATCCAAGAAGGAAGAAACATCGTGATCATGTCGATGGAAGCTTTAACCCTGGAGAAACTTGAGACAGAGGTGAACATGGCTTGAAGAAGGTGGTGGAGGGTGGTGGTGATCTGATGGGAGCGTCACCAGCAAGCTTCACAGGCAAAGAGTCAACTGCTCCACAAGTCACGTGACAAGAGACAAATGTTTGGGCGGGAACGCAACATGAGACAAATGCCCGTAATGACAGGGGAAGGATTTTTGGAGACTTTCATGACATTAGTGTTGCTACAAGCTTTGATGAAGGAGCAAGCTGTGCAGGAGCCAATTGGTTTGGTGGGAATGCATTGGGAGACGAATGACCGCAATGCAAGGGGAGGTCTTAAATGGGACAACACAAAATGAGTGTAGCCTTGCCAAGCCTACAAAATTGGTAGAAAAAAATGGTAATTACTAGGGGTGGCAAGCTAGTCCTTGAAGTTCAAAAGGAATGTGTGGGACTCCAGAAAATGAAGGCAAAAGTGCTAAAGGAGGTGGACAATAATTATGGGTCGAGCCAAGGTGCATCTACTAAACAGGATCCAGTCCACAATGAGAGCCTGCTAGACGAGGACATTCGATCATCCACATCAACAATCACTACTACTACTTTGCAAGGGAAAACATGGAAAAAGAGAACATGGAGGCCCATGTACCAACTTTGTTTCTCAAAATGTGACTGTGGGAAAAAAAAAAAAAGTAGCTAAAATAAGGAAAATATGGAACCGCTGAGATGAAAATTGCTTTTGAATAGTTCAAATTATGCTCAAAAAGTGGGAGGTAGAGTGCTTCGTGACTTCATGAGATCAGTAGAGATTGCTATGCAGCCTGTCGAAAGCAATGATTCTTTTAAGTTGGAATTCTCGTGGGCTTGGGAACCCATTGGGAATTAGAGTACTTCGTGATTTAATCAGAAGAGAAGGTCTCGATATTTTATTTCTTCAAGAAACTCGTTTATGGAAAAGTATAAGTATAGTTTGGGTTTTGACAATTGCATGGTTGTGAGTAGTGAGTGGAGAAGTGGGGGTTTATCCATGTTTTGGAATAAAAATATCCGGCTTGCAATACTTAATTATTCTAAGTACCATTTTCATGCTTTGGTCTCAAATTTTGATGGAAATGATCAAGAATGAGCTTCTTGGTACCTTACTGGAATTTATGGCCACCCCGAGGCTTCAAGATGAAAGGATAGATGAAACATGATTAGATCCCTAGAAGTCAATGTAGGCCAAGGATGGTTAATGATGGGTGACTTTAATGAAATTTTAAAGTAACCGTGAGAAAAGTGGTGGTAAGGCCAGACCAGAAAGACAAATGAGGGATTTTCGATAGCTGCTTGATGATTGTGAGATGTTGGACATGGGTTTTATTGGTAATCAGCTTACTTGGTGGAATGGTAGGGGACTGCAACATAGTATTTGTGGAAGGCTTGATCGACTTTTAGCTAATATGCATTGGAAGGCCCAAAATCCTATGGCTGAAGTTTACCTTAGACTTGCTCCTTATTCTGATCATGTTCCCATCATTCTCAAGATGCAAGATGACAATAGGCAAGGTTCTAAGTAGAGGATATTCAAGTTTGAGGCCATGTGAGCAAATGAACCAGATTGTAAAATGGTTGTTGAGCAAGCTTGGATAGGAGTTATAGGCCAAAGAGATTTGTCTACAATCATGAAAAAAATACAATTATGTGAGGAGAAACTTACTGTATGGAACAAATCTTGTTTTGATAATGTGAAAAGGAATATGGAGCAAGCAAGATTGAAGTTACATAAGCTGCAACAACTGGATCCTTGCTATCAAATGAGTGGTTCACTTAGAGAAACGAGAACTTAGCTACATAAGTGGCTAGAATGAGATGAACTATTGTGGAAGCAAATAGCAAAAATTAAGTGGCTGCAAGCAGAGGATAAAAACACACACTTTTTCCATAATAAAGCTTCTCAAAGAAGGCAGAAGAATGTAACAAAGGGTGTAAAAGATCTTGCTAGTGTATGGCAGATTAGAGACACAAGGAATAATATTATTATTGAATACATCACAAACCTTTTTAGGTCTTCAGGCCAATAAGGTCAGGTTGACTTCTTAGAGGATCTTACTGGAAAAGTTACTCAAGACATGAATGCCTCTCTAACTAGAGCTTATACTGCAGCAGAGGTGACACAAGCCTTGAATCAAATGAATCCTCTAACAACCCCAGACCCTGATGGTATGGCTCCTATTTTCTATCAAAAATTCTGGAGTGTTGTAGGTGGCGAGGTGACTGAAGCAATACTAAATGCTCTCAATTCTGGGCACTTTCCAGCAAAAGTTAACCACACTTTCATTACCTTGATTCTAAAAAAGAAAAAAAACTAAAGAGGTAGCTGACTATAGACCAATCAGTTTATACAATGTTCTTTACAATATTATCCCAAAAGTTAATGCAAATAGGTTGGAAAACATATTATCAGATGTGATCTCATCAACACAAGCATTTTTTGTCTCTGGGAGGTTAATTAATAATAATGTGTCGGTAGCATATGAAATGGTTCACTTCTTGAGGTAGAAAAGAAAAGGAAAACAAGGATATATGTTTCTAAAGCTTGATATGAGCAAAACTTACGATGGATGGTGATGCTAAAGATGGATTTTAATGATCAATGGATGAAGTTGGTGATGATATATAACATTTGTCTCCTTCTCAATATTAGTTAATGGAGACCCCAAAGGCCCAATATTTCCTTCAAGAGGATTGAGAGATGGGAACAATATGTCACTTTATCTCTTCTTGCTATGCACAGAGGGATTGATTTCTCTCCTAAAGAAAATTGAGAGGACAAAGCAAATTAAATGGCTGAGCATATGCAGAGGAGCCCCAAGACTTAATCACCTCCCTTTTGCTGACGACAGTGTATTGTTTTGCAAGGCTAATATGGTGATTAAATTACATATTCAACACCTGTTGGAAATTTATGAGAAGGCCTTAAGTCAAAAAGTGAACAAAGAGAAAACTTCCATGAATTTTAGCAAGAATGTGCTCCATGGACAACAAAAGGAAATTCTCAAGTTTTGGGAAGTACATAGTCATCAGCAATATGAGAGATACCTTGGACTCCCTCCTAGGGTTAGTACAGAGAAAAGAAAGACTTTCATATTTAAAACACAAGGTATAGACCAAATTACAAGGGTGGAAAGAAAAGTTGTTGTCTCAAAGTGAAAGGAAATCTTGATAAAAACAATTGATTTGTCTATTTCCACATATACTATGAGCTATTTTAAGTTTCCTTCAACGTTATGTATTGAACTTGAAAACATGATGGCAAATTTTTGGTGGGATCAAAGGAAGAAAGAAAACAAAATTTGATGGATAAGTTGAAAGTTGTGTGCAATTAAAGAAAATGGTAGAGTGGGTTTCAAGAACTTACAGACATTTAACATAGCTCTCATTGCTAAACAAAGCTGGAAAATTATGTCTGAAGAGTAGTCTCTGCTACACAAAATGTTTAAGGCCAAATATTTCCCTAAGCTTAGGTTTAAAGAAGCCAAACTAAGAGAAAATCCCTCTTTTATTTAGAGAGGAATTTGGGAGGCAAAAGAGAAATTGACAAAAGGCAGTCGATGGAGAGTGAGTGATGGGAAATCTATCAATGATTGGACTGACTACTGGTCATATCCCTGCTCAACAAGCAACAAAAATCTTCAAGATTATGCCAAGTTCAGACCTTGTAGCAGATTGTTTAATCTAGAAGCATGAAAAGAGTGGTGAATGCAGTGTAAAGAATGGCTATAGGTTCTTCTCCTCACTAGGGAAAGATAAACATAAGGGAGAAGTTCAGAAGCTCAAAATCAGAAGAAATTTTGGCAAAAGCTATAGAAAATGAATGTGCCAAATAGAGTTAAGGTATTTGGACGGAGGGCATGCATAAATGGTTTACCCACTTTGATGAACCTAAAGACTCAAAATGTGATAGATGAAGTTGCTTGTAGGTGGTGCAAGGAAGTAGAAGAGGATATTACTCACGCTCTATTAAGCTGCCCTATAGTCAGAGGAGTGTGGTCTGCTCAGTTTCCACATCTAAATGCAGAGGCTTTAAATACCAATTGGTTAAACTTTGCAATTAATATGCAGCACAGAGGAAATAATGGAGACTTGGAGAAGATGTTCTTAATAGCATGGAGAATGTGGAACAGGAGAAGTCAGATGATACATGAAGATGTGGTCATTACTACACTACTGGCAGCAGAAAATGCTCTGTCGACCTATAAGGCTCACTTGCAGGTTCTTGAACCTCAAGGAGCTAGGAAAGCTTGTCAATGGGTGCCTCCTGATCAAGAAACTCTGAAGCTAAATGTGGATGGGGCTATGTTTGCAAATCAAAGGAGTGTAGGTGTGGGAGTTATTCTTAGAGATGCAAAGGCTAAGTAATCTTCTCGGCTTGTAAACAGGAAAATGAGGTAAATGATCACATTGAAATTGAGATGCTAGCAATCATGAGAGGCCTTTAGATTTGCTTACCTCTTGGGATAACACACTTGATTATTGAAAGTGATTCCTTGCTTATGGTAAATAAAGTACAAAGTGATAAAACATCTAGATCCCTTCATGGAAATCGGGTCCAACAGATCAAGCAACTAATGTTGAGATTTCCTAACTATTATATACAACACAGTAGCCGTTTAGGCAATGGTGCGGCTCATGAGTTGGCTAAATATGCATGAAATATTGATGATTTGATAATTTGGTAAAGCTCTTATCCTGATTGTATTGCCCAAGTTATTTGATTTGATTCTATTTTGTAATCTTTTCTTATTATTGCATGAAGTTACTGTTATAAAAAACAAAAACAAAAACAAAAACAAGCACAAGCACACAAACAAAAACAATTATTCACAAACACATTTTTATTGCACCACTAGCTAAAGTTAATTCAAGAACCCAGCAATGCTTACAAAACAATGAGGTTTGAAAAACATATACAAAATGTTTTCACCATCTTCAATTGAATATGATGATTCTTCATAGAAAATACGTTGTTAAAATCGATTTGCATACTTGCCCTGCTTCATGCATAGTACAGAAATTAGTCATTTGTTTTTTCTGTTTTCCAATTGTTTATATACAGATAGAACAACTATATTCTAAGACTGTCTACACGACACACCATCAACATCACATAATATGATTTAGAACATAAATTTTAAAATTTGAATTTTACAAACTAATATAACAGAAGAAGAAGAATATATACCACAATGCAATATGTAAGAGTGAAACAAAAATTGAAAATAAATGGTGTCAAAATGCATTAAACATTTAACAAAAAACAGGTTCACGACCAGTCTACACAGAAAGTTCTTAAGAATAACTAATATCATGAAACTGTTCTAAAGAAAGCTGAGTAAGATCACAAACAACAGATGAATCATAAACAATTGGAGAAAACAAGAAAGATCAGAGGATGCAAAAAAATAACAAGATGACCCCAAAAATGGGGTGTCAAATATAAACAACAACAACAATTATTGAGGCAAAAAAGAACAGTGGAGAGAGAGAGGGAGGGAGGGAGGGAATATAAAAACAAAAGAAAATTTCATTTTGTGTTCTAGAGTAAGCTTTGCCTCAGAGGTAGTGACAATTAGATATCATCACAATCATATCTGATAATACATGCATTCCAAATACATCATTGGCAAAGAATAAGATGTTTAAAGCTATTATATCAAGCAAATAGCTTATGGTTGCAGCATACAACACATTCTGAAATCCAAAACCCGGCATACAATATATTTTCACCTGTTCTGTTGTCAATCGCTCAAATTTAGTCCAAGTATAATCATTTAACACTGACTTTTAATAAAAAATTTAACGCAATCCAAACTATTAAGGTAATTTCACCAGTAAAAGATTATATTTACAAAAAATTTACTTTTTAAAATGAGTTATTTTACTCCATTTTATTGAGAGTGGTATCTGGCTCTCACCAAACATAGGTTCATCATTTCTACAATAAAAAGGTGAGAAGTCAGGAAAAAAACAGATAATGAAGCGCCTCAGATTAATAAGAACGAATCCCAGCAGTCTCATGGTAATATCAAAATGCGAAAGACATAATCCATTCAAACCACGATTCATAATATGAAAATAGAGCAAAATTGACACAGAACCCCAAAAATAACATATCCCAGAACATATAGTTCGATTAAAAAATTTCATACAACTTAAAGACGAAATAAGAACAGAACTTGGAGAACAAGACACACTGCTTATATCTTAAAAAGCACATATGTTAGTGAGTGCAAATACTCTGCATCAGAGAGATTCCCATTAGAACAAGTCATCATTCTCCGAAGGAGTACAGATGTCCCTGTCTGTTTTATCATCACCTGCAGTGTAGACCATATTCTATCAAATGAATGTGATTTCCAGAACCCACAAAAAAACAAAAAAAAGAGGTGAGCCAACGACTATGCCGAGCATCACATATTCAAGAAAATATAACAAATAACAAAACTCAAAAGTATTAAGATACCTAAAATTTCAAGCCATTAACCCAAATAAAAACTAATAACCGACAGACAAAACCCGAAGCGTACATGTTCTACATAAAAAGAAAAAAGAATAACAAAACAGAGAAACTATGAACTCATAGCAAGAAAATTGACAATCTGCCTTGTTGCAGATGAGATTTTGGAAATTGACAATATTTAATGTATTTACCCAACTTTGTAGGCAGGCAAAGCAACTATAACCATGTTTATAAAAAACACCTATGCCTCAGATATTAGATGAGTTTCACAGAGATCAGTCTCAAAGTATATTTAACACCATCATAGGCACAGGCAGATTTCACAACAGAGTCTTTAAAGAAACACGGAACAATAAGATGAATCGTACAATTTGACCTAAGGCGTGAGAAATAAAGCTAAGTATGAGAACTCTAGACCTCGGAAACCAACAATCCTTTGAGGAAAGAGTGTTCTAGAGTTAGGGTTTGGGTTCACAGTGTTTATATAGAAACGGCAAAACGAAGCCGCCTCGTTCTCTTGCATAAGAAATCACGACCGTTTTTTAAGGAAAAGAAAAACAAACTGAAAAAAATAAAGGAAGTATGGTTGTAGAAAAATTCTTCCCATCTTATCGGTCACTTGACTCACTCTTCGTAATCCTAAGTCCTATTAAAAAAAAAAAAAAAAAAAATACGACCACCTCTATAGAAAATAAAAATTATAAATATAAAATATGGAGATGAAATGAAACCATTGTATAGCTGTGGCTGTATCAGGAAACCATTGTCACTTTATGAAATGAGAAAAGTTGGTTGAAAAGGAAACAGGGTAAAACAAAATTTATAAAGTCAGCTGGCTTGATTAATTTATTAGATCAAAATATTTTAATTTATAAATTGAGTTTATATTTATAAAATTACTTCATAGATAATAGTATATCTCAAAAGAAAATATTAATTTGTTTGGTACATATACGTACTTAATTTCTCTTATTTGATAATTGATATAATTAAAATAAGAAATGTATGGTATCTAAATTATGCAAGCCGAGATTGAAAAGTTTAAGCTATCCATACGCTTCCTCTCACATACCTCACACTAAATTGGTGATGTGGCTTTTATTTTTTTATTTTTTAACTAAACGTTGCGTTTAGTTTTACATTCTAACCCATACCATACCCAAATAAGAGCAGAGCACGGTGTACTTCGAATTTGGTTCCCCCCTCCCCCTCCCCCTCCATTTTTTCCTTTGCCAGCTTTCATCGCCACTGTCTAGGATCTCCTACTAGAAAGTTTTGACCGATCGATGGAACCCAACCACGACCGACTCACACATGTTTTCTCTTTCTTTTTTATTCCTAATTTTTTTATTTTGTTTTTCTTATGCCCTGTAAGTTTCTTTCGAGCATCCATAGTTGAAGTCAAATGATGGTTATAGGCCTCCAGATTAGTGCTTGTTTGTTGAATAAAGTTTGGGTTTTTTTTTTTTTTTTTTTTTTTTTTTATTGTTTTCTTTTTTTTTTTTTTGCTTTTGTATTTTTTGTCTATTTCATAAGCAAAGGGTAAAAAAAGCCTATATGTACTGGATCTCAGAAGCCCCCTTGAAAAGTAGAGAACCCAAAATAATCTAAGGGATTTTCTAATTGGGATGAGCAGGTTAGATGGTACAGGAACTTCTAGCTGTAGCAATAAGCGCCCATGCAAAAAACGCTCCAAAAAAGCTCTCCCTTTCTTGGCGTTTTGTGAGTTTACGTTCGTGATCATGGTGGCTTCCGCTAGCCCCCTAGTGGGTCCTTTGCTAGTGGGGTCGCATTCTGAGGGTGATGTGGGTCCAAAAATATTTGCCCAGGCAGTTTCATGTTCGGCTTCTTCGTCATCTTCGTATAAACTACCTATGAGATATCCTGTTGACGTAGATGGAGAAGTTGGGTTTGTTTTTTCTAAGTCTAAGATGAACAAAGCGGCGGAGGATTTTCGATATGCGTTAATCATGAAGTTTTTACGGTCCAGGCCTTCCACTGATGTGATCCGACTATCGATTATCAAGACTTGGGGTCTGTCGGCGATTCTGATTATTAGCTTTATGGATGATTTCCATGTGCTGATTCAGTTGATGAATGAAAGAGATTTCTTGCATGGATGGGCGAGAGAAGGCAGGTTTCTAGTTGGGAGTTCTTTTCGGCTATTCTGTTGGACGAAAGATTTTAATCTGAATAAGGAGCGATCTCTGGCTCCCCAATGGATTTTTCATCCAGGTCTTCCGATGCACATGTATAGAGCAGACTGTTTACAGATTCTAGCTACGAGGTTCGGGTGGTATTTTGGAACGGATAATGCTACGATCAATCAAACTCGGGCTACGGGTGCAAGGTTGTGTGTGGAGGTAGATTTATTGGCAGACCAAGTGGAGCAGTTCCCGATTGTTGTCTCTGCAAACAAGAAAATCTGGCAAAAAGTAAGGTATGATAAACAAGATTTCTATTGTGAGAAATGTCATAGACAATGACATTCAAAGGTGGTATGTCAAGTGGGGGAGAAGAAAGTCACTAGTGGTAATGATAAACATAAGGTTGCTTCTCGGCAATAAATCTGGCGTATGAAAAAACCAGATCAAGAAGAGGGGTTTGCTAGCGAGAAGGAAAAGGAGGTTCCCAGCAGTTCGAAGGAATTATGTAATGACGATGATGCGAAACAGAGTAGTCTTGATGGAAAGCAGATTGGTGAAGTTGATATTGACTTGCCGATAGTGGCTGTGAGCACAGTGGTTCCTCCGAAGGAATTAGAAGAAGGGGAAATAGTGCATGAGCAGGTTAATGATCTTGTGGGATCAGGGGGTGTGCATGAGGAGCAGCAAGGGGATAAACATGGGGAAGAATCTGTTGTTAATAATGTGCAGGTAGACAGTCTAGGTGGTGGGCAGTGTTTGGCTGTACAGGAGGTAGATGTGATGCTAGTAGAAGGCCATGCTATGGTAAGGGAGCAGTTATCGTAGAATACAGATGTAGTTTCAGAATTATTGGAAAGAGAATGTTGATAGCCAATTTTGCATGATCTTCATGAGTGTGAATCTAATTGGGAGGAGGAGGTTAATGTTCTGGAAAAGTTATCTTTGGAGAAAGGCTATAGCTTGGGCAATGATTTGCAAGGTTAGTCAAAACCAAATGGTAATAGGCAAAGTGCAAGGAAATCTCATAGGGTGATCACCCGCTCAAATAAACTTAACTTGTGACCAAGCCAGTTTTAGTTTGGAATGTGTGGGGGTTGGGTACATCAAGAAGTCGGTTAAAGAAGCTTGTGAGGGATTTGGAGCCTTCTATTGTGGTTATTTCTGAGTCTTTTGCTGAGGAGAATAGCATGCTCAGATGGGCGAGTTTTCTGAGTTTTCCAAACTATTGTGCAAATGACTCGGTTGGGGGGAAGCTTTGGATTTTTTGGAGTGAGGAGTTGAAGTTTGAAGTTTTGCATATGCCTGGTCAACTTTTGTCTGGGTTATGTAACGTTGAAGATAAGGTTTTTTTGATGACTTTTATCTATGCAAAATGTTGCCAAACTGATCTTAGAGAGCTTTGGAGGGACCTGGTGCTTGCTAAAAGGGAGGATATTCCTTGGTTAGTAGTAGGTGACTTTAACATTATATGGGATGATAGTGAACGCATTGGAGGTAGACCAAGGCCTTTAATGGCTATGGAGGACTTCAATGATTGTTTGGACAGTTGTAGTCTGCTGGATATTGGAGTGAATAGTAGGAACATGTCTTGGTGTAATGGACATGATGGACCATCTAGGAGTTGGGCAAAGCTAGATAGAGCGCTATCAAATGCATCTCTTATGCAGAACTTTCCAGACATTTTTTTATGAGTATGGCAAACGTATGTCTTCGGATCATAACCCAATGGTAATTCGATTTCAAAGAGAGGTATTTAGATATGGACCTGCACCTTTTCGGTTCCAAAATATGTGGTGTACTCATCATGATTTTCGGAAATGTGTTAAGGATGCTTGGAGGGAAGACGTCCAAGGGACGGGTTTAGTTAGTTTAGCGGCAAAGCTCAAAAGAGCTAAGTTGTCCATCCGAAATTGGAATCGGCAAGTGTTTGGGCATGTGGAGCACAATATTATGAGACTAGAGAAATGCTTGGAAGGACTGGATGTCCAACTTCAAGGAGGCTACTCACCGAAAATAGAGGAAGAATTTTTTCTCACAAAATTAAAATTGGAAGCCTGGAAAAAAAGAGAGGAGATTCATATAGCTCAGCAAGCCAAAAAGAAGTGGTTGGTGAAAGGGGATAACAATTCAAAATGTTTTTTCATGCTTTTGTAAATCAAAGGAGGAAAAAGTCCTTAATCTCCTCTTTATCATTTGCGGATGGGGAAGTATTGGAGTCTTCGGAAGCTGTACATGAGGGGGCTGTGAGGTACTTCCATTCCTTTCTTACTGGAGCAGGGCCCAACGGAAGAGCTGAATTTGACGATATTATTTTTCCTATAATTTCTGAGGAGGAAAATCTGGGTATATGCAGTGCGCCTACGGAGGTGGAGGTAAGAAATGCTAATCTTGCTATTCCTAGACAAAGTAGCCCAGGTTCGGATGGATTTGGGCCGGCTTTTTTTCATGATTACTAGGATATTGTTAAAGAGGAGGTTATGGAAGCGACCGGAGATTTTTTTAATGGTTCCTTTCTACCAAGATTTTATTCTTCGTCATATATTGTCCTAATTTCAAAGGTTCCAAATCTTCAAAGCTTTGATAAATTTAGGCCCATTAGCCTTTGCAGTGTCATTTACAAAGTTTTTTCTAAGGTACTTGTTGCGCGCATGACGAGATTATTATCTAGAGTGATATCTCAAGAATAGGGAGCTTTCATCCCAAGTAGAAGCATTTTTGAGAACATCACTTTGGCACAGGAAATGATTCAATATGCACAAGAAGTCCAATGGTGGAAATGTGATGTTAAAGGTTGATATGGCTAAGGCCTATGATAGGGTGGACTGGGCTTTTTTAAATTCGGTTTTGGAGGGTTTTGGTTTCTCTCCGCAAGTTTGTGGGTTGGTGGCAGAATGTGTTTATTCCCCTTGGTTTTCCATAATGATGAACGGAACTTACAAAGGTTTTTTCAAACCTACCCGTGGCATTCGCCAAGGGGATCCCTCCTTACCTATTTATTATTTTGCAGGAAGTTCTCTCTCGTCTTATTAAGAAGAATTTTACGGAGGGCAAGATAGGGGTTTCCATCATCCTCGAGGGCGCCATTAGTATCTCGTCTTCTTTATGTAGATGATATTTTAATCTTTGTAAATGGGAAAAAGAGGTCTATTTGAATGCTCATCAAGGTTCTAAAGCAGTATGAGGACTGGTCAGGTCAATTGATTAACAAAGAGAAGTCGAGTATTTTTTTGTCAATGCACATTGCTTATACCAGAAGACGCAGCTTATTATGAATGACAGGTTTTGTTGAAAGGGGTTTCCCATCTACTTATCTTGGTGTCCCTCTAGTCTCGGGGTGTCTAATAGCTCTTATTCTAGAGCCGCCAGTGTCAAAAATTCAGAATAAGGTGGCCGGATGGATTTTAAAGCTATTATCTCAAGGGGGCTGGTTCACATTGATTAAACATGTTCTTTCTTTGATGCCGATTCATCAACTGGCGGTATTGGATATTCTTAACGTGCTTTTCACTAAGATAAACATCATGCTTTCATCTTTTTTCTAGGGTAATAATAAGAGTAGAGGAAAGAGGAAATGGTGGTCCTGGTCTAAATGTTGTAAGCCTCTGTTTGAAAGAGGCTTAGGAATTAGAGATCTTGTGGAAGTGAAAAAATCCCTGCATATGAAATTCATTTGGCGCATTTTGACAGTTGACAACTTGTGGTCGAAGTTCCTTAAGGCCAAATATTTGAAAGATGGCCAACATTTTCAAGAGGCAAGTTCGAACAAAGGTTCTTGGTCTTGGCGTTCTATTGTTAGATTTATGCCTGAAGTTCTAGACCAGGTTCATTGTCGAATTAAGGAAGGAAAAGCCTCTTTTTGGTTTGATCGTTGGCTAGACTCGGGTCCGCTTTGTGTGCAGGTTCAGGAAGTGACAAATAAAAAACTGCAAGTTCGGGAGTGCTGGGATGGAGATGGGTGGAATGTTGACATGTTGATGGCGTCGTTGGGAGAAGAACATGCTAATTTAGTAATGAGCTCAGCATTAAAGTGCAAGGAGGGGTTGGATATCACCATTTGGGAATCGTCGATAGATGAAAATTTTAATATGGCTAGTGCTTGGGAAGTTGTTCGTGTTCTCCAAGAGGAGGACCCTATGTTAAAATGGTTTTGGCATCCCCTGCTTCCTAAGCGTGCGTCTATTTGCATGTGGAAATCTTGGTTTGATTGTCATCCGGTTGATAGGCACATATAAGTAGTGGGAGTTTAGTTAGCATCTAGGTGTAACTGCTGTCAGAATGGACAAGTTGAATCACTTGACCATGTCGTTTGCACGGGATCCATTGCTCAGGAGGTTTGGAAAAAAGCAGAGGTGGCTTTGGGTATTAACTGTATGGCAACAAATACTTGGAAAGCCCGAACTACAGTATGGCTACATTGTGCATGTCGAGCATTATAATATGGGTCACTCTCGAATATGTGACCCTTGACTCTTTCTCAAAAAAAAAAAAAAAAGAAGATGGTACAGGCATATTTGCAATTATGCATTTGTAGAAAACCCCTGGTGTTCTAGATCCATCCATTGAGATGGAGTAAATGGCCCTCGGGCTCCAGCTAAAAAACCATGCACGCTTGAACCATCCAAGCTCCCATGGCTATAGCCTGAAAATAGAAAACCAGCAAAGATCAGAATCCCATGGCAATTCTTAGATCGATGGCTGGGGGTTTCTCAGATTGATGGGAGGGTGGGGAATGATTTCTCAAATCGCGACCATTTGAGGGAGAGTGATGGTTTCTGATGGGGGAAGGTGAAACTGTCATGGCGTTTAGTGATGATATCTCAGATCGCAACTAGGGACTCATGCGGAGAGGTAGTTCTCAGATGGGGAAGAAATCATCATGGGGGGAGAGAGATTTTTCCTTAGGGATTCACGGGGGGAGAGGGATAGGGATTTAGCCATTGACCTAGAATGTAAGTAAACCGGGTTTGCTACATCAGCTTTCGAGTGGCATGTGATAGGAAACCAAATGAAGTTATTATGCATAAGTAATAAATGTTACAGTTGTAACAAGTGTAAAACACAATCTTAGTATCACTTGATATCAATTGGAGTATATGGGACAATAAAATTGATCTACCATCGCAGCAAAAACATTGGTTTTAGTTAGTTAACTTTTACAACTTTATTATATGTAATAGTGTAATATTAATGATAAAGGGTAGTGCTACTATGCCATCTAAGTTTGTCTATTTGGTGTGTCACCTGGTGCAAACTGCAATTTTGTTTTTTTACTTTTATTTCAAACATTTTTTAAACATTCTTAAAAAATAAAAATAAAATACCAATACACTAATAGTCAATTCTTTAACTATTAAGTAAAAAAATATTAAAAATTAAAATAAAATACATGAACGATCAAATTGAAGAATCAAACTTAGGAGACAGTATCATTTTCCTTTATCCAGAAAGAAGGAATCAAGTAGAAAGTAATGTAAAATGGGATATGGGGTAAAATGTGATAAGAGTCCGGGCAAATGACAGGGCAAAGCAATAAATTAGCATTAAAAAAAAACCATTAGATGACTAAAAAACCAATGATTTCAATGTTTCTTTATAAAGCAAAGCTTGTTATAAAGCAAAGCTTGGCACATCAACGATGTGCATGGCATTTTTGTCCATCAAAATGCTAAGAATGTCTCTATTCTCTACACTCGGTCTGACCCGAATAGTTCTCTTCCCTTTTTTTTTTTTTTTCATTTTCAACGCTGTTTCCAGTTTGGCAGTTTGCAAGTTTTTTTTAAAATAATTTTTGGGCCATGCTGTTTAGTCTCCACTGTTGTAGTCTTGTGTTAGGTTTTATGCTCTGAAAACGCTTTAGCCCAGCTGCCTTCAAACAAGATGGACACCATTTCTCTTCCACTAACCAATAATTAAGCAATATAAAACCGTTGTCTATGCAGGGTCTCCTGCTTTTATCTGCTTAGTTTCATGTTTGGGTATTGCCGCTCAATCTTATCGCTAATGCCACATCACATAATTATTATAAAAAAACAGGAAACAAAACACGGAAGCACCGTCTAGCCTAACGTCTCACCCCCTACCCTCCCTCCCTCCCTCACGTCATCGACCACTAGAAAATTACTCTGGGACTCAACAGTTGGGAAAGGTAGTCTTCAAGGCCAGAGATCAGGTCTTGGGTTTTATAATTCTTCGACAATGAAATCCTCTCGCTCAAGCGCTACACACTGATCATTATCAAATTGGAGGTTCATCCAACCATCACCCTTTGCCAAATCTTGAGCCACATCTTCCAATGACTAGTCCAGCTTTGGCCTCAAGCTCAGGTACAAGCTAATTTTTGCCCATACCTCCTCTAGCACAAGCTCGGTTGTTACTACTCAGAATTATGGAACCACATAAAATTCAGGTTGAAGCAAAATCATAGAGAAAATGAGATGGTGTAACACCCTGCCTAAAAAGCTCCTTAGGTCTTGACCTTAGTAACCTTAATCCTCGTTAATTAGGAGTTGAGCTATTCTAGAATAAGAATAATTTTGGATATTTGAGTTAGCAAGAGGACTTTATACTTTGGGTTTAGAAGAATTATTAGAAGATTCTAGTGTAATAGTGATTTTTGTGGAGAAAGGAAAATTTTGGAGCTTAATATTATTTGGAGAATTTTTAGTGCTTATTTAATCTTGAGGATTAATGCCAAGAGGCCCATAAAAGGAAATTATCCCAAGAATATCGAAATTACCTAAACGGAAGATTCAGTGATATGCGACATGATATGTGGAGCTTGGAAGGTTTTGGTCGCCAACAGATTTATTGTGGAGCTCAGAAGGTTTTGGTCGCCAACAGATTTATTATGGAGCTCGGAAGGTTTTGGTCGCCATCAGATTGATTGCGGAACTCGAAGTTTGGTGGTTAGCAACATATTAATCCCGATTGGGAGGAATTATCGCACTGGGTAGATACCGTGTGCATTAAATATATATCGGACGTGGAGGTCACAAATGAATGGGCGTGAAAGTCACAAATGAACGGGTGTGGAGATCATAAAGACCACACGACCCTCTCCTTGGCTACTGAGTGGAAAGACTCCGNTTTTTGTGGAGAAAGGAAAATTTTGGAGCTTAATATTATTTGGAGAATTTTTAGTGCTTATTTAATCTTGAGGATTAATGCCAAGAGGCCCATAAAAGGAAATTATCCCAAGAATATCGAAATTACCTAAACGGAAGATTCAGTGATATGCGACATGATATGTGGAGCTTGGAAGGTTTTGGTCGCCAACAGATTTATTGTGGAGCTCAGAAGGTTTTGGCCACCAACAGATTTATTATGGAGCTCGGAAGGTTTTGGTCGCCATCAGATTGATTGCGGAACTCGAAGTTTGGTGGTTAGCAACATATTAATCCCGATTGGGAGGAATTATCGCACTGGGTAGATACCGTGTGCATTAAATATATATCGGACGTGGAGGTCACAAATGAATGGGCGTGAAAGTCACAAATGAACGGGTGTGGAGATCATAAATACCACACGACCCTCTCCTTGGCTACTGAGTGGAAAGACTCCCGACCAGGATGAAAGACTCATCTCAGCTACCGAGTAGAAAGACTCTTGATCGGAATGAAAGACTCTTCTCGTTGATCGGGTTGAAGGACTTCTTTGGCTTTCTATTTGTTGCCCACAATGTTGTTTAGGTTGGACTTTTAAGTTGGTCGGTTAGACTAGTTGCCAAGTCTTCTCATCTAGAATCTTGTCGCCAAGTCATCTCTCCTAGAAGGTATATATTGGCGCCAGGTCTTCACCCTCTAGTCGCGAATCTCCTCGCCTACCGAGAGGTAAACCTTCTCGCCTTTGGACAAGAGAAATCTCTTTGCTGTCACGGGACAAGGCTCCTCGCCCAAATCTCGTCGGCTCTCTTTAGTTCTCATTGCCTCTCATCAATCAGCACGAAAATCGCATAAAATTACATTATCACCCCATGACCTGGCCGCCACTGTAGGACCATTGTAGCCACAGTAGGGAAGGAAATCATGGTGGTTTTAGCCAACTATTCCCCTGTTCAAAAGTACACAAACTGTAGAAGGCACTCTAGGATTTCAGCAGGAAGGACGCCTCCATCCCATCACCTTATTTCGAGTTGCATCTTCATGATCACTTGGTAGCCAACTCTCCACCCTCTACCGTCTGAAAGAAAAAGTCTTCAATGAAATGACATTGCTCATGCACAAATCAGCCATGATGATGGTTCAAAGGGATTATTCAAAACAATAATCAAAATTTGCCAAAGGAGAACTAGTTGAACTCGTCAGCACCCCTAGGTGATTTTGATGATTTTTCTTCCCTCTCCTCTGCCCCACAACTTGACCAGCCCCCATTAGAGTAATGTAGCAAGGATTGAAATCATGGTGGTTTAGGGTACTGTTTTGACCTGCACAAGATGACACAGGCGATGGAGTACAAATTTATAAATTTCAGATTCACACACCATCTTCCATTATTTCCCCTTGGACCAAGTCATCGCCCCCTCCCATTTGGCTGCCTATAAAAGGCTCCCTCACCCTCTCATTTCCTCTACATCTCAGCTTCAAGCTTTCTCTTGAGTTTTGAAGAGCACTTCCCCCTTTTAGAGATCAAAAGAGTGAAACCGAGTGAGTTCGTGGTGAGTTCTTGAGTGTTCTTGTGTAAAGCTATCTTGAGTATTTAAAAGGCCACGAAATTTGTAAGTTTCTTACTCTTGATCTTAGTTATCATGTCAAGCTGTTTTGAGTGCTTGGAAGGCTATGAAATTTGTAAGTTTTCTTACTTTTGATCTTAGTTAGCATGTCAAGCTTTATTTCCATGAGTTGGTACGAAATCTAGGTGAGTTTGGGAAGATTATTATGCTTAAATCAAAACTGGGTCTATTAAGGGATGGTTTGATTAATTTAATGTTTTTAAGTGAGAATTTAGCAATGACATATCTTAAGCATGATTTGATATGATTTATTATTGTCTTGGCATAATTATGGAAGGTTTAAATTGCGGTTAGAAGCATGTTATGGTAGATTTTGAATCTATCTTGTTTTGATCATCTAGTGTGAATCAGTTTTGAATGAAGTAAAGAATAAAGATATCTTAGCCATGATTAAGTGTANCTGTCACGGGACAAGGCTCCTCGCCCAAATCTCGTCGGCTCTCTTTAGTTCTCATTGCCTCTCATCAATCAGCACGAAAATCGCATAAAATTACATTATCACCCCACGACCTGGCCGCCACTGTAGGACCATTGTAGCCACAGTAGGGAAGGAAATCATGGTGGTTTTAGCCAACTATTCCCCTGTTCAAAAGTACACAAACTGTAGAAGGCACTCTAGGATTTCAGCAGGAAGGACGCCTCCATCCCATCACCTTATTTCGAGTTGCATCTTCATGATCACTTGGTAGCCAACTCTCCACCCTCTACCGTCTGAAAGAAAAAGTCTTCAATGAAATGACATTGCTCATGCACAAATCAGCCATGATGATGGTTCAAAGGGATTATTCAAAACAATAATCAAAATTTGCCAAAGGAGAACTAGTTGAACTCGTCAGCACCCCTAGGTGATTTTGATGATTTTTCTTCCCTCTCCTCTGCCCCACAACTTGACCAGCCCCCATTAGAGTAATGTAGCAAGGAGTGAAATCATGGTGGTTTAGGGTACTGTTTTGACCTGCACAAGATGACACAGGCGATGGAGTACAAATTTATAAATTTCAGATTCACACACCATCTTCCATTATTTCCCCTTGGACCAAGTCATCGCCCCCTCCCATTTGGCTGCCTATAAAAGGCTCCCTCACCCTCTCATTTCCTCTACATCTCAGCTTCAAGCTTTCTCTTGAGTTTTGAAGAGCACTTCCCCCTTTTAGAGATCAAAAGAGTGAAACCGAGTGAGTTCGTGGTGAGTTCTTGAGTGTTCTTGTGTAAAGCTATCTTGAGTATTTAAAAGGCCACGAAATTTGTAAGTTTCTTACTTTTGATCTTAGTTATCATGTCAAGCTGTTTTGAGTGCTTGGAAGGCTATGAAATTTGTAAGTTTTCTTACTTTTGATCTTAGTTAGCATGTCAAGCTTTATTTCCATGAGTTGGTACGAAATCTAGGTGAGTTTGGGAAGATTATTATGCTTAAATCAAAACTGGGTCTATTAAGAGATGGTTTGATTAATTTAATGTTTTTAAGTGAGAATTTAGCAATGACATATCTTAAGCATGATTTGATATGATTTATTATTGTCTTGGCATAATTATGGAAGGTTTAAATTGCGGTTAGAAGCATGTTATGGTAGATTTTGAATCTATCTTGTTTTGATCATCTAGTGTGAATCAGTTTTGAATGAAGTAAAGAATAAAGATATCTTAGCCATGATTAAGTGTTGGGATGAACTATATTATCCTATAATTAGTCTTCATTATGTCATTAAGGATGTAAGTGATCATTTGTGATTGAAGAAAATCTCATATGCATGCATTCATAGGGACCAATAGTTGAAAATACACTTAGGCATTAACTAGAGTGCATGCCATGGGTTGGGACCATATGGGCAAGTTCCACTTTGATTTTTGGAAATCTAAGGGTATAGATGGTTTTAGAATGTCAAAAATATGAAGTCCATGAATTTTTATTAAATTTAGAGTTTGTTTGCAATTAGTGAAAATTTAAGGCCTTCAAGGCAATTTTTGAGGGTCTAGGGGTATTTTTGTAAATACCTATTTTTGTAACCTTTTATTTTGGACCTCACCCATAAAAGTATTAATTTTAACTTAGTACACACTTGATTTACGCAGCTACGATATTATTTTCCATTACTTCTGGAGTTTATAAGTTGGCCTCTAACTTACACTTTGATAGATTATTTATGATTTATTGAAAAATGCCCCATTCATGTTTCAGTTATCACTTTGAGTATAAAATATCATGTTATATGATACATTGAGTGTATATTTACATGACGTATGATATTTCTACCATTTTTAGCATATTGAGTATAAATGTCATTTTCACATGAAAACTTGCTACATATACACGTGTCATGAAGTACATTTTTTCAAGCATAGCATGAAAATAATTTTTGTCATGACGCCAAAGGCCAAGATGTGGAATTATCCTAGTGGAACTCCTCTATCCACTCTGGAGTGAGTAAGAATGGAGTGGTAACCCCTAGGTTGATGAAAAACAGTCAACGGGCTTCGAATGGGTTCCTTTTAAAAAAAGTCGATACGATGTCATATGTTATGACACCTAATGCTGGTGGGTGTATATGTTATAATGATATGATGATGTTATGTTATATTATCAATATATTGAGAACGATGTCTGCAGACAACGACGTAGTGTCAACATGAGTTGTGCTACAGTCATCGAAAGGTGCTTACGGTGCATATGGGGCATCTTGTTGTTACCATACATATGTTAATGATGGCTTTAATAAGCGATGAAATGTTATGATTTTTGAAAGCAATGAAATATGAAATGTTCTCTTCTGAAATGTCATGTTTTTGGAAAGAAAAAGTGAAAATGTTCTCTGAAAGTGAAAGTGCATCAATGTTTTTCTAAAAATGTTGAGGAATCTGAATGGGAGACACATGCACATTTTTCTTCATTTCATACACTTCATATTTATCATTCTTCATACATAATTTATCTTTGTGCAAGTTGGTTGTTTAACTTATTGAGATTTTGAGTAAATTTCACCCCTTGTGGGACCACTATTATTCCCTCCGAATGATAGAAGTTGTTATAGGACCGTAAAGGATGAACATGATGGATCGCTGGATGCAGATGGTTGGAGAGGAGTTGAACCTTGAACGAAGACTACAAATAATTTTCATGCGCATAAGCATTGACTCTTCATACTTCAGAGCGTATAAAATAGTTGATTTAACCATGGAATTTTGATTATGTAGTTTGTATTAAGGAAATGTTATCTTTAAGTTTGAAGTTATGATGGTTATTAATACTATTGGGATTTTTTAGTTCATTATGGCATGAGTTATAATTAATCACCCTTATTCTGCTGCGATTATTGCATACTGCTAGTTGCATGCTAGGATGCAGTGCATATTAACTGTCATGTACAGGGGTATGTAACCTTGTGTTTCATGTCTCGACATTCTAAGTCTTCGTTCCATCCCAAGCGAAGGTTGGGTGCGTCACAGATGGACATGGAACCAGACGAATTCCTGAAATCTCTTTAAGACTCTGAGGGCAAGAGAGAGAGAGATGCTACTGCTGGCAGAGCTGTTGCCCTTTTTAGCCAACCAAAAATTTTCTTTTCTCTATGTTCAAACATGGCCATTTGTTTCAAGGAAAGAGGGAGAAAAAATATCTCATAAAACCAGAGACGGATAGAAGAAGAGATTATGTGTGTGAACATGAAGTTAAGTTGGCTTGTCATTCTTCTTCTTCTCCCTCCTCGAAAATTCACTTTTGTAAATGGAGGAATTTCCTACTTTCATATGAAATCCCTCTTTTGGGTTTCATTTCGTTTTGGCTTTATTTAAAAAAAAATAAATATGCAATGTGGCATTCCAAATGACATGCCATGTATAGGGGGCAAACCGAGCGATCAGTATGAAGCGGTAGACTAGCAATTTTCATCTACTCAGATTCATACTTGACCTGAGATTTGTAAGTAAACCAGGCCAGCGTTAGCCTCCTCGAGCTCCCAGTTGACTCCAAGATTAATAAGTGTGCTTATTTCTGTTCTTTATGAGAAGAGAAATATATACTTTAGCAAGATTATATAAAAGTAATCACATAAGCGGATGTATATTAATGTGATTCGTCAGATTGTAAAGTTATTTTTATTGTAAAATAGATTTAGCGAATCACATAAAATAATGTTATTTTATAGAATTATTTTTGTATAATTCATTTGTGGTTATAGCAATTTTCCAGAAGAGAAACTGATTTTAATGGCTGAAAATTGTGCAAAACAAGGATTACCCGGTCGGATACATTTTTCTTTTTTTGGCCTGGTCAAAACTTTGAATAAATATTGACATCCGCCCCTGTTTAAAATCAACTGACCCACACCATTGTAAAATGTCTAAAATATCTTCAAAATAAAACCCACTTTCTTTCCATTTCACACGATTCAAACTGAAAATAGAGAAGAGAGCTCTCAGATGAGAGAGGGAGATCTGAGATGACGAGAGAGAAACGATGTGAGAGATCTGAGATGATTAGAGAGAGACAGAGAGAACGGGGATGAGAGAGAGACCGACGAGAGAGAAAGCAGAGATGAGAGAGAGAGACCGAGATGAGAGAGAGCAGAGACGAGAGAGAGAGTAGAGATGAGAGAGAGAGCGGCGATGAGAGAGAGACCGAGATGAGAGAGAGCGGCGATGAGAGAGAGAGACTGTAATACCCGCATCCTACTACGTAGGTTCTTACGTCATTTCTTTAATTTAATTTTCTTAAGTTAAATATTTTGAGGTTAAGATTTTTATGATTTAAATATTTAATATTTTATTTCAAGGTGTGTGCTCTCATATATTTTTTTTATGTGGGTCATTAAAAATAACCTAAGGGAATATTTTTAGATCTTATAATATATTTCCCTTAAGCCCCTACATTTTTATTTAATTGAAGAAGTGGCCCAAACCTTCTCCACCATAGGATGAGCATCTAAGGTAAAATATCTTCTAAGCGTTGATCTCCACCGTTCGTTCCTTAGCTTCCAAAGGAAGCTTTGACTAGATGATTGCAAGGGCTGACCGACCCTTCTCTCTTAAGCCTTCGGATCTTTCTTCTCCTCTTTCTCCCACACGCCATAATCGACTTCCAGAGCAAGCCAATGAGATCCTCTTCAAGCTAACTTCGGCCACTCTTAACCCCACGAAGAAGAACCCTCACGGTTTCCTCTAGCACCGATCGACCACACCTCCGTTTCTCCAAGCCGATTCTCTCCTCTCTCTCTAGCTTTGGTTCGGTTCAATCTCCTTAAAGGAGGACGAAAATTTGGCTCGGTTTCTTGAATTTCTCCTCCTCCTCCGGCTCATAACTTGTTAAACTAGCTAATACTTTGTTTTCTCTTGATTTCTTGTGAAATCTAGGATTATGATTAGTGGGTTAAGCAATTATTTTTGGGGTTTCGGAATTTCTGGGTAAGCCGATCCATATGTAGTATTTTCTTGTGCTGATTTTCTCTTTATTCTTCCTATTTCGTGTCTTATTTAAGTGAAGTTGGATGGAGAGGTAATAGTGTGGTGTGTATGATGCTCTGTTTTTGGATTTCTAGCCGTGTGTGCGTGTGTATGATGCTTTGTTTTTGGATTTCCAGCCGTGTGTGCGTGTGTATGATACTCTGTTTTTGGATCCCAGCCGTGTGTGTGCTCTGTTCCAGCCGTGTGTTTGCAAGGCACCATGTGATAGTTTTCCTTGCATTTTTATCAAGCTAAGCCATGATTTAATTCTAGTTAAGCTATGCCTTTATGTGTTATATTGATGAAGTTAAAGTTATGATTCTTAAGCATATCTTTCCTATTGAACTTATGGCTTGAGTAAGCCACTAAGAGTTTTAGTTTAAGCTAGCAAGTTTAACTTGGAAACCTTGAGTTTGCCTTGTGCTATTCCCATGTTTGTAATCTTAGAAGATAAGAGATGATTTCCTAAACTTTTTATATCCTTAATAT
This sequence comes from Pterocarya stenoptera, assembly GCA_003123785.1. Taxonomy (NCBI): domain Eukaryota; kingdom Viridiplantae; phylum Streptophyta; class Magnoliopsida; order Fagales; family Juglandaceae; genus Pterocarya; species Pterocarya stenoptera. Next base: position 9,191 of record QEOT01005182.1, on the reverse strand, counting down.
GGTTTATTTATGTAGTTGAAGTTTGGGTTAAGTAAAGGATGTTTTAAGAACGTGAAAGCACTAAGCCTATGGGCTGTCCAAGAATTTTCCAGAATTTCTTCTATGTTTTATTGAAGCCTAAATC
>QEOT01005180.1:119449-141014 GCA_003123785.1 Pterocarya stenoptera | reverse complement strand
TTAGTATATATTAACTATATATGTATAATAGTGTAGTATTAATATCACTATAAATTATAACTATATATACCTAATAGGTTAATACAATTATGTTAAAAAAAAAAAAGAGATCGGACCAGACTGGACCGACCCATTTACACCCCTAGTTTTCGGTAGCTCTGAGGCTCAGTGGTTGTCGACGTAGCCTTTACTTGTTTTTGCAGCAACTCTGTGACTGAGTGGTTGTCGGACCAGCCTTCTGTTGTTGTTTCCGATGACTCTCTGTCCTTGTGATTCTCGAAAAAGTAGTTTGAGGGTATTGGAGGTGTTGTGCGATGTCCCTCTGCAGTTTTCTTGGCTTGCAAATTTATTTTCATTGCAAGTAGTTCTTGGTTTGTTTTTTTTTTCTTTGCACCTGTGTTGATTTTTTGGGCTTCTCCACTTTCTGGTACTGTTTGTCTTTCGGCACAGTTTGTTCTTTTGTCTATCTCGATTTTTCCTTAGTTTACGATGGACTCTACACCTATGTGTGTCAAGTTTACGAGCAAAAATTATTCTACATGGGTTTTTCAATTTGAACTTTTTCTCAAGGGAAAAAAGTTTTGGGGTCATATTGATGGCACGGATTGTGCACTCAATCTTGATAAATCCAAGGATTCAGCTTCTTCTCCTTCATGGATTGTACTTGATGCTCGGATTATGTCATGGCTTCTTGGCTCGATTGACCCACATATTGTCACCAACTTGCGGCCCCATCGCACCGCTCAATCTATGTGGACTTACTTAAAGAAACTATATCATCAAGATAACAGTGCCCATCGTTTTAAGTTAAAGCATGTGATTGCCACGTTTCAACATGACAATTGTTTTATACAAAACTATTATTCGGCGTTCCTGACACTTTGGAATGAATATTCTGATTTGGTTACTGCGAATGTTCATGTTGCCTCTCCTCCCATTATTCAAAATCTTTATGAGACTAGTCGTCGTGATCAGTTTTTTATGAAACTCCTCCCCGAATATGAATCTGTTCACTCATATCTGCTGAATCGCTCTCTTGTTCCTTCTCTTGATATTTGTTTTAGTGAGTTATTTCATTAAAAACAACGTCTTAATACTTAGGTTACTCTAGAGCAGTCTCATGGTAGTTCAGGGTCAACCCTTGTGGCTTATGCTGCTCAACGACGAGGACCGCCTATGTGTTCTCCCAACTTGTAGTATTTTTGCTGCAAGGAATTTGGGCATATTGATACTAATTGTCCCTAAAAATATTACTCTTATTGCAAGAAAAATGGTCACATTATCAAAGAATGTCATATCCATCCCCAGAATCATTAGACTCAAGCATTTCAGACTTCTATTATTGTCCCTTCAGCAATGACTTTTGCGGCCCATGGCTCTTCTCCAGGTGACTCCTCTGTTGCTACACCTCTTTCAGCAAATTACTGCACACTCAAAATGGTGCAACAGATGTTAATTTCGGCATTATTGGCAATGGAATTCCAAGGTAACCATTATACTAAACTCTGGTATGTGGACTCAGGTGCCTTTAATCACATGACGCATAATCCCACATCTTTGTGTCATGTTCGGTCCTACGCTGGCCACTCTGCTATTCAAACTGCTAGTGGCAATTCCCTGCCAATCACTATGTCGAAGATGTCTCTTCTAAGTTCACTTATGTATTTCTTGCTCTTTAGCTTTCCACGAATCTTATTTTTGTTGGTCAATTAATTAATAACAATTGTGCTGTTAATTTTTCTAGTGATGGTTGTGTTGTGCAGGACCAAGTAACGGGGAAGCTGATCGCGAATGGACCTAAAGTGGGGTACTTGTTTCCATTATTTTTGCTTGTTCCATCATTTTCTTCAGTTTCTCCTAGTTTGTCATTTGCTTATAATAATGTTCCAGATCTTAGTATGGTGTGGTATCGTCGTTTAGGCCATCTCAATACTTAGATCTTATCTCATGTATTGAACTCTAGTTTACTTGGTAATAAAGAACGTTGTTCTTCCTCTCTTGAATGTGCTTCTTGCAAACTTGGTAAAAGCAAAACTGTTCTCTTTCATTTGCATGCTAGTCGAGCTTCTCACTATTTTGATCTTATTCATAGTTATGTTTGGTGACCTTCCCCTATTAGTTCACATGAAATATTTAAATATTATGTGACTTTCATTGATGATCATAGTATATTTACTTGGTAATATTTTCTTCGCTCTAAATCTAAGGTTTTGCGTACTTTCATTGTGTTTTTAGCACATGTTGAAAATCAATTTTCTACTTCTATCAAGACACTACGCACCGATTCCAGTGGCGAATATTTGTCTAATGAGTTTCAGGAATTCTTGGCTTCTAAAGGTATTATTCATCAACATTCGTGTCCAGCTACTCTACAATAAAATAGAGTAGCCGAATGCAAAAATCGTCATCTTCTGAATGTGGTACATACTCTCTTGTTAGAATCTTTTGTTCCCTCTATGTTCTGGGTCGAGACAATGAAAACTGCTACTTACTTGATTAATCGTTTATCTTCCCAAGTTCTACACATGGAGTCTCCCTGTTTTCGCTTGTTTGCTAAGCAACTTAGTTATGATAATCTTCATATCTTTGGTTGTGTATGTTTTGTCTATTTACCTCCTCATGAGCAACATAAATTATTTGCTCAAGCTGTTCGATATGTTTTCTTGGGATATAATATGTGTCAAAAGGGCTTTATTTGCTACGATCCTACATTACATCGTACACGTATTTCTTAGAATGTTATTTTCTTTAAAAATCAACATTTCTTTCATGTGTCTTCTTTACCTACATCTTCTACTATGGTCCCCCATTCTTTGAGCAGCAATTATCAGATCCTCATCTTGTCAACTCTCGCTTTAAACTAGGTATTGTGTATACGAGACATCCCCACCCACAATCTCTTATGGTGGCTCCTCCGATATCTGATCCTTCCACGCTCCAGATTCTGTCAGTTACCACACCTTCAGCGCCTTTGGTACGTCGCTCTCCTCAAGTGTCTATACCCCCGGATAGGTATGAGTTTCCTTTTCCCAGTTCTAGTAATTTTATTTCAGTTCTTACTGCTGCATTGTCCAATTTTGATATTCTCATATCCTACTCACAAGCTGCCAAGCATGAATGTTGGCGACAAGCCATGCAGGAAGAAATCGCCGCCCTAGAGGCCAATCATACTTGGGACGTTGAGTCATGTCCTCCCACCATTATTCCTCTGAGTTGCAAATGAATTTATTTAGTCAAGATCCGACCTGATGGGAGTTTAGATTGGTACAAAGCTCGACTTGTTGCACTTGGGAATAATCAAGAATATGGTGTTAATTATGAAGAAACCATTGTACCTGTGGCTAAGATGATTATTGTTCGTACTATCCTCGCTCTTGCTGCTTCCAATGATTGGGCACTACATCATATGGATGTAAAAAATGCATTTCTTCACGGGAATCTTAAAGAGTGTATTTATATGAAACACCCCCGGGATTGTTTTATTCTACGACTTCGCATGTATGTAAGTTCCGTCACTCCCTTTATGGTCTCAAACAAGCTCCGAGGGTCTAGTTTAATAAATCTCGAACCACTTTATTACAATTTTCATTCAAGCAAAGCAAGTATCACACTTCCTTGTTTCTTCATAAATCAAACCTGGGTATTTTGTTCTTTTGGTTTATGTTGATGATATTGTAATCATTAGTTCTGATCCTGTTTTACTTGGCTAGCTCAAGACTCATCTCTCCGAGTCATTTCATATGAAAAATCTTGGGTCTCTTACATATTTTCTTGGTCTTAAGGTGCATCTTAGTTCATCTGGTATTTCTCTCAACCAACAAAAGTATGCTATTGACCTGGTGGCTATAGCCGTCCTGTAGGAGGCCACCTCTATTGATACTCCCATAAAATTGAATGTTAAGCTTCGTAGAGAAGAGGGTGACTTATTTGCTGATCCCAGTTTATACAAGAAGTTGGTGGATAGCCTTGTCTATCTCACCATTACTAGACCGAACATTTCCTTTGCAGTACAGCAAGTCAATCAGTTTCTTCAGACTCCTCGTCATCTTTATTTGGCTGTTGTTCGTAGGATCATACGCTATGTTCAAGGCACTTCTACTCGAGGCTTATTCTTTCCTTCAAGCACTTTTACTCGTCTTACAACTTATAATGATGTTGATTGAGCTAGTTGTGCAGATACACGTCGTTCCATCACTAGTTGGTGTGTGTTTTTAGGTGATGCATTGATCTCCTGAAAGAGTAAGAAGCAAGACAGAGCCTCTAAGTCATCTATAGAATCTGAGTACCAAGCAATGTCTTTTGCTTGTTCCGAAATTATTTGGCTTCAAGATTTGCTTGTTGAGCTAGATTTTTCAGAGACTGATCCTATATCTCTACATGCTGATAATACAAGTGCTAGTCAAATCCTGTCTATCATGAGTGCACAAAGTATATTGAAGTCGACTATCACTCTATCCGTGAAGCATTTGAAGCTCGTATTATCACTCTTCCACATGTTTCCACTAAACTACAAATTGCTGATATCTTCACCAAAGCTCTCACTTGCCATCGACATTGCTTCTTAAGTAGCAAATTAATACTTGTTGATCAACCCGCATCAATTTGAGAGGTGCTGTCAATGGTAGGGATGTACAAGAAACTGAGAAACTGACCTAGACTAACTCAGACCGGCCGCCGGAGCTTAGAACCGACTAAAACCGGTGAAGAACCAATAGGCGTGTGGCAGCAAATAGAGAAAACCGATATCAGCCTATTCAACATCGGTTCAAACCTGGTTCAATCCGTTGAACGGGTCGATTAAAGAAATTATATATATATTTTTATATATTTTGTACTAAAAACGACGTCGTTCTACTTAAGTTTAAGCGGAACGGAGTCGTTTTATTGATAACATGTTTTAAAAAAAATTAAGTAAAACGACGTCATTTGGTTTAAACCGAATGGTGTCGTTTCAAAATAAGGTCGCCTTCTTCCTCATTTCTTCTTCCCCGATCTCAGTTCTCATCCTCTCTCTCTCTCTCCTCTGCAACACACACTCTCTCTACTCTCTTAGATGAAGCTCGTCGATGAACGTACCGTGAACCACCAAAGAACTGCCAGTGTCAAGACGGCCGGTGTTTTTCCTCCCCATTGACCTATTTCAGCCGATTTTCTCCCCCAAAAATGAAGAATTGGTCGGCGTTAGTTTTGCCCAAAAACCTCTCCAAAATGGTCAGTTTTCACCCCTAGTCAATGGATAGCTTTGTTGTCCATAATCATTTTTCTTTCCTTCTATTCTTCTTTCCTTATTTCACCTTTCCTCAATTTGCTGCTAATTGACAGAATATAGTTTCCATATAGGACTAGAATGCTAGAATCACTCGGCTATTAGTTTCTTTCCATGTATAGCTATCTTGTAAAGTTCATATATAATATTCAGATCACTCAAAGGCCAATTTTGATTCGGCCATTCACATAATATTTTGACAATCATGTCATTGCAGATGTTATATAGTTGACGTGGCAATCAAGGGGAAGGGGAACTTTCAGTTTCCTATCACAAAGGTTCTTAGTTCCAAAGTCTGATGAAAGCTACAACAGTATGAAAGAATTGCAATCGGCCATCAAAACTCTTACTCGATCGAACAAGTTTTCTTGTATAATAAACCATGTAAACTGACTTGGGACTTTGATTTCACTTTATCTAAGATTGGCAAGAAATATTGGAATACTGAGAAGTTTAGAAGCTTTACTCTGTTCCTATCTTCCCATGATGAACTAACTACCCTAATTAAGCATGCAAATCCAACATCTAGTTTCATACGGCGTTTATAATGACAGTGGCAATGCCGGAGTTTATTTGAATGAAAGCTTAAAGAAACAAAAGAAATGGAGGTGTTTACAATTAGAAATGGAGAGTTCGTTAACAACTCCATGAAAACAGATTCCAGCATGTATAGAGGCTTCTTGATTCATGACAGAATGCAAAACCCGAAACTTTGTGCTGTCCAAACTCAAAGCATTTGTTCAGCTACATTAGGATATATAGCAGATGTGTAAATATCGTTAAGGGGGAATTTGATCTGTGTCAAGATCTTTTGGGTACATGGACATGATACACAAACCGTGGGGGAGAAAAAAATAAGTAGCTAAGAATACAAGAACTCCAAGATCAGCCTCTTCACCAACTGCCGGCCGACGAGGATTTACCCAGTATATTTGGCTTGCACACCATAAGCAGTATAGGCTTGCTATGATCAGTATAAGTATCATTGATTGATATGATTGTTTTCTTATGGACTTTAAGGGCTTCACTCTGTACACCAAAAGAATCAGCAATATGATTATACCGATAAGTACAACTGTGCCGTGTAGAATTTTAACAAAACTTTGGATGAAAAAAAGGAAAATACCTGTTGATGTGAAAAAAGCCTCCAATCAAGCAAATGCATAAGAAACCAACTATTACAACAGCATCTGGGTTGATAGGTGCTCGGCTCTCCCACCAACCAGTGCTCAATACCCAAGTATACATTGTGGAATGTCCATTTTCCTGAACATTTAGAAAATGATGATCCCCATCAATTTGAACTGAACATGACTCCAAACTAAAAAATAAAATTTTAGCATGCACTAAAAAGAAAAAGAAATAAACAAGGTTCTTTCTTTGTTAAGCATAAAAAGGAATTTTTCTTTCCAGCCAAAGAACACGAGTTTGTCTTCTTGTGGCTGCAATTGCAATGTGGTCCTCATAATGTTTGGATACCCAAACTGTTTAACTGGACAGCACACCACAAATAATGGTAATTAAAATGTTGGTGTCCTTGATATGAGACTTCAATAACATAATTTGCTTGTGTTATACGGCACAACATAATTTGGTTAAAGACAAAATTTCCCCGTCTACCATAATGATTTGTCGACTTTTAGAGGATGCAAGTCTCTGCTAAATCTAATATTAAAAGTGCATCAACGCCTCAATATAACTTGTGCAAGTCCAACTCAAGCAAATGCAACATATTAGCAGCTCACCCCAACTAATAGAAGTCAGTTAACAGAACTATATGTCATCACGATTCTGTATTGATGGTGATTAGGGGAACTTCTGTCCATATTATCCGAATGGTGCAGCTTCTAACTTCTCAGAAATTTAAATGACAACAATCGTATCCAATTTTCACCATGTTATTTCATCCAGTGAACATCTCCATGCTCATTTTCTTTACATGTCAGTGAACTGCTTTCCAATCAGTGCTATCAAACATGGCTGGTCCTCATGGCCATATATGCCAATCAAACAAGTAAAAGCAATCAGTGTGGCAACTCTACTTCAATCTCTATCTCCTTACGGAGGTCTGAGACAAGAAGACCAAAGCTTAATTCCATCAACCTGGACCATCTAAAAAAAACAAAGGTTGATGGACAATGCCTCCTCATCACGGTGCATCATGGTGCACTATGTAGAATTTTCCATCATGGCTTATTTGAACAACAGGTTATAACTGCATTACATATCAAGGCCTCCGCTTGACTATCACATAACCAAAAGCCTTTCATGCTTCATTATTCTTTTTTTTTTTTTTTAATCGGTAAGAAATGATTCACTATTCTCGAGGTTTTTTTAACTGCAAATAACTTAATCTACAAAATCTCCAACATTGGTTACATTTAACAGAAATACACTTAAAAAACAAAAAAAAGAAGTGGAAAGCAACATGGCATATTAGCTTCCATATACCTCAAACAAGTGGTCTAGGAAAAAGTGCGTTAAAGAACCTGCTGAGACCAACAACAAGCATTGCTTCTTAGTAAGCGGCACCTGCAGCATAAAACCCAACAAGATTACGTTATTGCATTTAGCAGCAGCCCACCTTACAAAACTATTTACCAAATACAACTTCTTCGCAATTCCCGGCGATTGTTAACAGAATCAATCGACCAAGTCGTCACAACTTAAATCCAAAAACTTAAAACCACAATAACAAATCCCAGTTACTGAATTCAAAATCCTAATCAAATTATCTACACAGTGTTCATGTTTCCTATATTTTCTCAGCAGCCAAACAATGAAAACACAAAGATTTTCATGCTCAGCAAATAACTCACCCCAGACACTGAATGGAGAACCCCTTTTTGAAGCAAGAACCTGGAGACCCAAGAGTACAGAAAACACAGAGGGAGCCCAAGAATGAGAACGTAATAAAAGGGGTGGTGGACCGCATCGGCCAGCGCGGAGGCGAAGGTCTTGCCGAATCCGAGGGTGGAGCCAAGCCACTCGGAGAAGGAGCCGATGTCGGGGCCGAAGAAGGCGTTGAGGGCGTAGGTGAGAGTGTGGTGAGGGCTGAAACGGCCGTCGGTAAGGGATGTGAGGGCCAGACCCGAACCCATGGCGTACATCATGTGAGGACCTGGGCCTGGCATGGCTGGGGCAGCTAGCCTAGTTCCTTCCTGCGCACCACTGCAACGTTTGAGATGCTAGAGAGTAGAAAGGGACAAGGAGTTGTTGATAATTGGTGGTTAGGTGTAGGCCTTTGATTTGGGTTTGGGCTTGGATTACTATTTTGAGTCTTGACTTCGACTTTTGTAACACCGATTCTTTACAAACTGTCGTCATCCTAAAGAGTAGTCAAAAAAAGCTCCAACCTTGAAAACATTTCAATGTCAAAACTCTCTCTCTCTCTCTCTCTCTCTCAACAGATTAAGGTGTCCAAGTTTTGGTACAAGTAATTTGCAAAAATATTAGATGCATCGTGAAAATGTAAGTTTCTTTTAATAAGTTTCATTATCGCATAAGCGATTATAAAATTAATTGTAAAATAGTAGTATGAATAAGATGATTGGTTAAAAGCATACACATGCAATCTTTTTCACAACTGTTACGTAATCATGTTTTAAATTAGGGACATTCCGTAGAATAGCATCCATTCTAGACTTATTCAACAAATGAAAAACAGCCCATGGAAATTAAGTTTATATTTGGTGGGTGAAGGGAGTTGCCAATACAGGAAAGGTTCCCTCTTATGAACCAACTGATATTCTTTAACATGCTGGTAACTCTTTAGATATGCAAGATTGTTATCAACTATGTCATTTGGTACAATTTCAGCATCTTAAAATAGTCTCTATGACTGTTCATCTAGGTTCCAGCCCAAGAACCCAGATATACCTGGATCAGAACCAGGATTTCAAAACTAGGCCGAAACCCAGATTGAAACTGGTTTTTAAAAACTCAGAACCTGAGTTTCGGGTTGCACCCTTTCTTTCTTTTTTTTAATCAAAGTCTACATGTTATAGATATTATTTCATGAAAAAAAATATTGATTTAGCATTTAAACTCTATTTATTTAATTTTTTAAATCAAAGCTTACATGCTCCTTGACCACCAATAAAAAACCTCGTGGAAAAGAAAGTAAAAAAACAAAAAAACCGTAAAATAGATGATTTATTAGACATAATATGTATTTTTCTTTTGAGTTTCTATCCATAAAATGAACAAAAAAAAAAATCAAAATATGCAAACCAAAAAAAAAAAAACTGGGTACCCGGCAGCTGGGAAAAAACTTGACCAGATGAACATGCCTAATAGTCTCAAATTTCTACATTTCCATATTCCCAAGCAATGGTCAAAAACTTGGAAAGTAAGAGCCAATCATCATGTTGCATAACTTCCCAGACCAGAAAATCAAATCCAAATTGGTTACTATGATCAAAACGATCTACCCAAATTTGATGTATAGTAGAGCAACATCGTAAGCTGTTTTTACAGTAAACAAAAACCATTTTTAGTACAATCTCATACTAATTGATTTGCAATCTTACGTAAATTTGGTGGAGGAATATCTATACAAAGAGGAGCAAGTACAAATTCCAAAATCAGGCTCTTGTAAAAAAAATTATAATCCTTAATAAGATCTAGTTACAATTGAAAACGAGAGAAAAGAAAATTAATAACACAATGTGGAAGTTCTTGCACAATCTAAAAAAAAAAAAAAAAAAAGATATCAATCATGTGTTTAGATAATTCATAAAGGGAGGAAAAACTTACCGTATTGTGCGTTGCCTTCTCTATATACATGGAATATATCAAATTTGAAAACACTTTTAAAATGAAGAATTTCATCCCATATATTGAAATAAGACCAATGAGACAACAAATTATTCTTGAACCAATTAACAATAAGAAAAGAGTTTGAGTCGACAATAAAATCGGAAATACTCAGCTGGTAACATAAGGTAAGACTTAATTTTATAGTAGAAAGTTTAGCATAAGTATTAGTACCGACACCCATAAAGGAAGAAAAATCAACAATAAAAGAACCATCATGGGAATGCACAATAACTTTTAAGTTTTGTTATGTACAAGTGAATTTGTATACCAATCTGTATATTAATATTGTTATCTTCATATTTTAAATTCAAATTAGTACTGTTTTTAATAAAGTCTACTTTCTACTAATCATATTGAATGAGTATACGTATTAGTGTATAGAATCGCTTACAGCTAGATTTTTCTATAACTTTTTGTACAGCTCTCATACAACAATATTTTAAAACGATAGTATTTATTTATTTATATAAAAATGATATTATTTTTAGAAGTTATTTTATCACAATGCCCCCTCATTTATGATATGATTGCATAAAGGATTGTAAATAAAATTATATGTCTATACCATACCCTTTCACTTCTCAATATCATTATTTTGAAAATTTCTTTTCATAAATCTCATACACCACACACCACCTTTTTTTGTAAGTTTTTTAAGTTTTTTCTTCTTATTAAATGTGTATTATATGGGTGATGAATAGAAAAATTTAATTATTTTAAGAAGAATAAAACAAAATAAAATTGAAAATAAAATAAAATAAAATAAAATTTGGTGTGTGATGTATGGACCATCACTAGCAATGCTCTATTACTTTTATTTCCTATTTCAAACCAAAAATTGAATTGAAAATGGTAAGACTTCTCTCTCTACACAACCTATATGGGTAAGGCCTAGCAGCCCAGCCCATGTTACCATATTAGGAGCATAGAAATGTAAAGAGGGAGACTTCACCAACTTCACGAGAAATTTGGTAACCATCAAGCAAACGTCAAAGGTCATTTTTATCATATTAAAAAAACAGAAATTGGGATAAGAGTGTTGGAACATTCCATCAACGTGCGACCGTATGGGACCCACACTACTGTTTCTGGTGTTTCTAGATCTTCCTAGTGGATAAGACTTTGTGGACCCCACCTACCGTCCCCCCTCTCCCACACGCAATCACAGGCCCCCACGACACCCTGCCGTGTAACACGGCCATTCTCCGGATAACGCGGTCCCCACACTTTTCTTATTTCTCATGTCCGAAAGATTTTTCTTAAAAAAAGTATGGAATCATTCCCTTCCACCATCCTACGTGGCTCCACCTGACCAATGGCCCTCCGTTCTGGTCAATGACGTGGACCTCTTCTTTGTCTAAGAATTTAGGATTAAAAGAGTTCCTTTTCTTTTTTTTTATTCAACTTTTCTTTTTATTTTTTATATTACAACTATTTTATCATTGGTCCGATCTCATTTGATAAATATTGATATATTATATTATTAACAATTACAAAATCAATATGTAGAGCACATCATTCACATTATTTAAATAGTTAATTTTAATTAATAAAATTTAAATTTTAAAATTTATCTTTTAAATAAAATTATATCATATAAACATTTTATTAAATATATTTTACCCACATCATATGACGTAAAGATAATGCAAACATGAAGGGATTTTGAGGGCCTCTTCCAAGTTCCAATTATTAAGTCAAAACAACACTCTCTCTGTTTGAAAGCTCAAAGAGAATACCAAAATGAGTAAATGGAAATTGTATGCATCAAGTAGTCTATGGCATTTCCATTAATTTGTACGCAAAAAGCTGTATTGCACCACTTGTTATTTTCATGTTAAAAAATCCATAAAGCTAATGACCGTCTTTCTTGTCACTTACTTGAATATTCATTTTCACCATATCTTATCATTTTCAGCATGCCTTATCATTTTCGCATGAGAACACTTGTACATAGAGCATGTGTGTGAGACTCATGGAGCTAGGTAGTTGAGAAGTTATATTTTTGAAGATTTACAGAATATATATATATATATACACTAGAGAACAGTCCCGAGCGCGTTAGTCTTAGGGTGCACCTAACATAATGATTTAAATAAAAATAAATAAAAATAGTAGTAGCTTATTTGTCCGGAAAAAAAAATACAAAGATAAAGAAAGATAAAAAATTAAGATTAAAAAAAAATCTAAACTTCAACAAAGTATGAACATTGGTCTGCATCCATATTGGATTATCTATTTACTCTCTATATAATAATAAAATATTATTAATTTTTTATTTTAAAAAAATTGAAACAAAAAAAGAAAATAAAAATGAGTACACTATCAGAACAAAAATGATATGAAAAAGAGACGTCAATTCATGTGTGCCGTGGGCTATTAAGGGCCTTTTGGTAAACATGATCTTTCATTAAATTCTTCAAGTGAGCTACACATCAAATGGTCAAGAGTCTTAAGAATTTTTTGGTAAAATATAATCTTTTATTAAATTCTACAAAGAATCTACACGTCAAATGGTCAAAAATTTTAATGGCCTTTGAATAAAACAAGACTTAATGGAAAAATAATAAAAATTATTATTCACAATTAAATAATTATTTATTATAATAGAATAGATATATTGTATGTATGTCTGTCTGTCTGATAAACCTTGCTTATAATCATTCTTTGCCATTACACAACTTTGATGATTTTATTCCTCTTCTTCCGTCACGTCTCTTTTCTTTCTCTTTAATTTTTTAATTTTCTTTTTTATATAATTCTTTTATTTATTGATCACGACGTAGTTCGTACTTTTTAAAAAAGGGCATGAAAGCGTGTAACGCATTCGAAGAAACTAGAAGACATGCAGTAGTAATATATTAATTGAGGCGTTGCATAAAGGAGAAACATAATAATCAACGATTAATTAACGTATAAGAAATAAATACTGCCAAAAATGACTTTTTCTTCACAATTTCACGTGATATTGAATTTTGGTTGAACATGGTGCAATTACAATATGCCATGTATCACGATATATAGGAAGTACTGCCTCCTAAAATTCCTAGTCAAAATTCAAGTACCCTTCTTTCTTCAAAGCTTCCTACGTGCATTGACTTTTTGTACGTGTAGATAAGTTCACGTACATTATGTTTGATTTTTCTATCATCTTTAACTCTTAAAAAAATTAACCTTTAAAAATATTTTTATTTTTTCGGACCGCCGTCGATCTCGATAATTAACATTTCGTCTAATGCAAGCCAAGAGCACCAAATCTCACTTTTACTATTATTTTTTAAAGAATATATTATGATTGATATGGTATCATATAGAATGAGAAAACTACAATCATTTTGAGATTTTAACTATCTTATCATCACATTTTAGATAATACTTTTAAGGCTCGTTTGTATACAGAAACGGTTTCATCTCATTTCATTATTATAATTTTTTTAAATTTTTACATAAAATATAATAAACAAATCAATTTTTTTAAATCTCAAAATAATAATAATTTATTCAATTTTCAACTTTTATCTAAAACTATATTATTTTATCTTTTATATTATATAAGAGGATTGTTGGATGCAAAAGTGGGAAAGGTTGGTATGTAAATTTGTAAGAGCATTGACAATGGTTTAACCAAATGCCAATACAAGTCTAGATTTTAGCTATATGTGAGAAAAAGCATTCACATTAGACTAGTCAAAGGTCCAAAGCTTAGCACTTGAGCTACAGTGTTTGTTGGGTCCTTTCCAAACCTGTCGAGTTACTATTCACATTGGAAAGTAATATTTTATTATTTATCTACCTCCCTCTCTCTTTTCCTTGTTCTTTTCTCTTTCTTTATTCTGAAGAGCTCCATTTATCTCGTTTTTCATTTCTTCTCTTGAAAGCTTCCAGCACGTTGATCCTTCGGCTTCGTCTTCTTCAACCTACAAGACCTATTCTCTCCGTTGATCGTCCATGTCATCATCATCTTCTAACCCAAATGGTAAACTCTCTTCCTCGCTCCTCCCTACCTATTCTCTGTGTATGCTTTCCTTTCTATCTTCTCTTTCTATTTTCTCCCATTTTCTATTGAGTACTGCTACAAGCAGGCATAATGTCATGCCTGCCCGCGAACGCCACTGACGTGGCAGCAATTATATATTAAAAAAAAAAAAAAACACACACACACACACACAAGTTGATGCAAATGAACGAGCAGGAGAAACATTTTCCTTCAAGTAGAAAACGCTGCCCAGTTCAAGCGGAAGGGGAAAACGCCGTGAGTGACCATTTCGTTCTCTTCCTCGATGTCGTAGCTCCGGAGTGCACCAGTTGCTACAACCCATATCAATTGAACCTGGTAATACTCTTTCAATTTCTTACTCATTGCAGTTTATTATAGTTATTTTATTTTATTTTTTTGTGGCAAATGACAATTCCAGCCGGAGGATGGATGGTGGGAAAGGTCATGGTCCAATCTACCTAGGTGCTTAAGTTACTTCTTGTTTGAAAAAAATGAAAAAGGGAAATTTCTTTTGTTTAGATGCCGTTCCTCTCCCTTGTCTCTTTTGCCTTTCCTCATATGCTTATCCCTAATCTAATTCGAATCACAATTTCTTGATCTGGGAATTCCATATTTCAACCTCAGATCATAGTTTTGCAGTTCAAAATTCTCATTTTTCTCAGTTGTTCTCTGTGGAAATCCATTGGAAGATAAAAACCCATATGTATTTTTCTCTCTTTTAAGCTTATATGGGTGCTTTAACAGATTCAAACTACTTGTTTTAATTTTGAAGATGCGAATAATCTGTTTTTCATATCTGGTTAGTATCATTTTCTCTCTCTATCTATCGATTTTTTTTATTGTTCCATATATTGCTTTTATTCTTGGTTTGTTTGAAAATACAGATGAAAAACAAGTTAAAATCTTCTGTATGCATCCCGTAACCACATACTTGGTCGAATTGGATGGTTTAATTGTGGAGGGAGATATACACAGACACATCATATTGACCATGATACATTTAATTCCATTCCATCTAGGGTTTTTGGGCTGTATAGACTATCCCACTTTAGCATTTAATGTTGTGTGTCTATCTTTCTTTGAATTGGACCACACAATTTGGAAAGGATCTCAATTGAGTCATACCAATGTGATGTAAATTTCAATATCTCGCTATGATGCTCCTACAATATGTGGTTATCAATGGAAGTGAAGAGATTGTTGGCTAAGGCATATGTTGACATCGTCTTACTACACAATTAGCTGGGATTGTTTTGATAAAACTTCAATTTGGGAGAAAAAAGCTTCAATTTTGTCTTGTGTTGATGTGTATTGTATAATCTTTTTACAAATATTATTAAAATATATGAAGTATATTTGTAAAATATATAAAAAAAATTGTCAAATATTATTAAAATATATAATATTATATTATTATTTTGACTTTAAAATGATTAA
This sequence comes from Pterocarya stenoptera, assembly GCA_003123785.1. Taxonomy (NCBI): domain Eukaryota; kingdom Viridiplantae; phylum Streptophyta; class Magnoliopsida; order Fagales; family Juglandaceae; genus Pterocarya; species Pterocarya stenoptera. Next base: position 125,493 of record QEOT01005180.1, on the reverse strand, counting down.
TCCAATGTGGACTCATCTAATTAAAAGTTGATCCTATAAGCGCATCCTTATTAGCTTGGCTAAAGATTTGAATTGGGCAAATCTAAAATAATTTGTCTTGTTGGTTTTCAGAGATGAGATGGGATGAGTTGAGATTAAAGTTAAAAAGTTGAATAAAATATTGTTAGAATATATTTTTTTTAGGATTTGAAAAAGTTGAATTGTTTATTTTATTTTGTATGAGGATTTGAAAAAGTTGTAATGATGAGATGAGAGGTTTTTAAAATTTTTAAAGTTTGGGATTTTAATCACGAAAACAAATAAGGCTCGACTTTTGCTACAGTGGTTGGCCAAAATGAAGAACCACAATTGATTCACTAAACATTAAAATACTGATTTCTCACTCTAAGTAAATCTTAAAATATTAGTTTCTCACTCCAAACAAAAATACTATTTGGTTTGTAATTAAATTTAGATAGAATTTTAAATGAGTTTAATCATATATTTTTTGTTATTATCATTAAATGATTTTTGAAAATACGATTTTTTTAAATATTAATTTAATTAGAATATAATTATTATTAACATTTAATTGGTAGGAATATAAAATGTGATAAAAATAAATTAAATAAAAAATGTTAAATTAATAATATTTTATTATTATATAGAGAGTGAATGAATAATCTAAAGTAGCAATTGAATTTAAATAGAATAGATAAATGTAAAAAAATATAATATTGACTAAATTTTAAAGATAAATTTGACCAAACTAATGAAAATGTTTTGACTAAAAATTAAGATTTTAGCTAAATTTTAGACTTGTCAATAATAAGGATGTTTGAAGAGGAGAGAAAGGAAAGGAAAAGAAAGGAAGGAAGGAAGAAATTTCTAAATGTGAAAGCTGGAAAAGTCCGTACGAGAACAGAAAGAGGATAATGCAAGGAGGATGAGGAGAATGGAGGAGGTAGACTGGCTGATTAGGAAATTTTATAAAGGCATCTAAAGATCCTTGTCCCCCTTCTATTTTATCCACATCGTACTCCGCTTCTCATTTTACGACCTCGTTTTCTTCACAATTACCTTCTTGCCATCCTCCTCTTACTCATAAATTTTTTTTTTTTTTTAACAATTGAACAATTTTTTAAAATATCTCCTTCGGATTACTTTCCTAGATAAAAATTAAAATAAATATAATATTACGATGTATAAGATTTACGCACTTTATTTAAAATATAATAAAGTTTAATATTATAAAATAAGTTTTTTTTTTTTTATGTAGATCTCAAATTTATTTTTTTAAAAATAAATACGTGACACTTTATAACTTATACAAATTATTTTCCTAAATATTAAACTATAATATTTTATTCTACCTTCTAAATTAATATAAAAATAAAAAATTAATGTGTTGATTTTGATATGTCAATCTTAAACTTGTGTTCACCTTAAATAAAAAGTCGGAAATTTTTAATAAAAAATTATTAATTTAATTTAAACAAATTATGGTCAAATGAAATACAATCGAGCATCACGATTGATGATCTCTACAATTATTCCTTTTAAACATTTTTCCATAATCATAAAAATCTATGAATTTTTTGATATTTAATACTATTTTTTTTTTTTAATGAAATAGACTATGAAATTGGAGTTGGATAAGATTGAGCAATGAAACGCGTTAACTTCTGCTGCTCATTTGCGTGACTGTCAATCAGTTTCAGTCACAACTTACAGAATTTAATATGCTAATAAACATATATTTAATGGAGACTGTCGTAAGGATTTTAACGGCACAAATTTAATAAACAAATAAATAAATAAATAAAGGGAAGGATAAAAAAGTAATCCTACATATAATATTTGTTTAGAGATGTAGCAGAAGTCTTAAAAAAATATTTAAATAACTTTAAAAGTTTTTTAATGAAAAAATTAGATTATTTGAGTGTTATATATTAAAATACTTTTAATCTTAAATAAGTTAAAAAATATGTTTAGAGAAAAATATCATCTCAAACGTGCTTTTCTTGATAATGTAGAACGTAATTCGAATTTTAAAAAGACGTCAATAGATGAAAATATTTATACAATTTAAAGATAATTATAACTTTCAAACTTTTAAGAATATAGTTATAATCCTTAAAAAATTAACTAATCGTTATTTCTATATCAGAAATTACTTTTTTAATTTATTTCTAAATCAACGTAATATATTTGAAAGTGTTTTAAATATATACTTATCAAATAATAAATAACTTTTTAATAGTAGAACATATTATTTAAGTTATAAGTTATAAACTTTAAAGTTTTAAGTTATATTTCTTACTATAATTTCAAACATATACATAGTTTTAAGGTGTATAAATTTTATATATTTCTTTAAAAAAAAAAGGATTTATTATTAAAAAATATTTTTTTAATATGAAAAAATTACATAACTTAATATTGCAAATATTATTTAAAAAAAAAAAAAAAGGAATGAGTGAAAAACGTTACGGGAGCGGAAGAAGGGAACAAAGTTGAAAGTAGTAAAACTTGTGTTGCGGTCTTATCCAGAACAGAAAATGGATGACAGATATGAAACAGCTAGCGTGGTCGAGCTGCCGCGTCAATCCACTTTTAACTTCACGCTCTCCCACTCCTACTCTATTTCAAAGTTTGCCAAACGCTTTTTATCCTACTTTTTCCAAGTATTCTGTTTTATAATTTAGATATATGAATATGATATTATAGTTCTTTTTTTCTAAATTTAATGTCCGATATTTCATTATTTAATATTAAAAAAATATTTACTTTAAGAATAGTTTCACATGATACATTAAATTTTTTATACGTTGTTATTATCATTTAACAGAATTTAATAAAAAGTAAAGCTAGATTTTTAAAAAAATAAAATCCATTACTTAAGGGCTCAGATATCAAACTATTAGTTTATTTTCGCAGATGAGATGAGATTTAAAAGTTGAATAAAATATTATTAAAATATTTTTTTAATATTATTTTTATTTTAAAATTAAAAAAAATTAAATTGTTATTATTATTAAATCACAAAAGAATACCATTATTTGAAATAAAAATATGGAGCGATGTACATCAAAACTCACCATTTTTGTATCTCTCTCTTTACACGTCTTATGGCAATGAGCGTTAAAGTGCCAATTTGTTGGGTTTCTACTCTCTACTTTCTACTTTCACCTCCCCGCTCCTTATCTGTTCATCATTGGCTTACAGCTCGCATCTTGACCTTTTTACCCCATTCCCCCATTAATTAATTCTCTTCAATCCACATTGTCCCCAATCTCCTTACTTTTTTGCCCTTTCCCCGTATTCGTTCCCAACACTCCCCATTTCTTAATTGTTGACAAAACACAACTATTACTTACAATTTTAAGTAAATGATTTTTTTTTAATTTTATAATTTTCTATATATCAATAACTGACGTGTAAAAAAAAAAATTTCGTAAATACAATTTGTATTTCTCTTTTTAATTAATTTCTGCTCCAATTTTGAAGATAAGAATGATTTGGGCAATCTAGAAATTGGTGGCCTTTTGATCTTCCACCTTCACCAAACCTTTGAACGTTTCATTCAGTGGATAGCAAAACAAAGGTAAAATATATATATATATATATATATATATTTATATAGTTATGTGTGTTATTAGATAGTTTGAATTTTCCTATTCTATCCATCCATGGATACAAGTGGGTATTTTTTTTTTAACTAAACCGATAAGAACAAATACTACTTGATCTTAGCCTAAAGACCGGTAAAAATATAATTTTATGAGAGTGGTCAATTTTTTTTTTTATAGAGTATCAATATATTTGGTGATATATATACTCTACTTAAATATAAATATTGAAACATTTCAATTATCTCTCGTTTAAAGGCGTTTTAAGAAATGATAAAACAAAATTATAAGACTCGATATCGAAATTTCAAGAAATAATTAAGGAAAATTATAATTTAGCATTTTGAGTCTATCTACTATAAGAAATTAAATAAAGCTTATGTGGGATGTGTATGTAATCTCATGGTATATTATTATACTCATGATGTTGTGATGCCTACCAAACCACAAGAGCTAAAACTAAGAAATTTGATTTTGGACCGACCGACCAAAAGTAAAATAAAATAAATTAAATTAAATTAAAAAAAACAAGGCCACAGAGAGTTTTTTTGTGGGGCCATTAGTGTATGTTTATCCATAGGCTAATATTGTTAATGATAATGCTGAAGACTTGTATTTTTCACCTAAGGATTTAGGTAGAATTATTATAGCATTGCTTTGCCATTTTATTATATCCAAATACCTATTTAGCCCCTTCATGTTGGCTTCATATGTATATCTTTTGTACCAGGCGGACGTGTAGAACATATTATTTACATTATTTAAACAGTAAGATTTAATTTATTAAATTTAAATTAAATTATGTTATATAAATATTTTACTAAGTGTTACACACCAGCTTAAAAATAGATTTTATTTTAATTTTTTTTTCTCTTCTACTCCAATATATTTTCTCTCTTTCTCTGTATACAATGTAAATGAGATAGTTTTCTAATTTCACAACCATTTTGTGTATCTTTTAAAATAATTTTTTTAGTCGTTTATTTTAAGAAAAAAATATTTTTCTCAGTCATATTTGCTCTCCATTGGATTTTTTTTATTTTTTAAAATTTCCACAAATCACGTGGGGGAGTTTAATAATTAAAAAAGAAAAAAGAAAAAAGAAAAAAGAAAAAAAGAAAGGGTACCACACCAAATAAAGTTGAAGTCCAGGGGCATTTGTGGGTGACCAAATCCACAAGACTATAACGTAAGACCAACCAGAGTTGCAATCCAACTGTATCTCCCTCTCTCTCTCTCTCTCTCTCTCTTTCGGATATATCTTTTATTTATTTATTTATTTATTTTTCTTGACTTTGTACGTTTTTATCTGTCGCAGAGCTTCCTTTGTTGAACCAACCATTATCAATGACAAGGTAAGCACAGACCGACCCGAACGCAACCTCTATCCATACATACATTTTTAATAATATTATATATATTTTCACACTTTTTCTCAGTCCGTTTCGAACCCATTAAAGCTCCTCACAAATCTCACCAGTTTCGAACCTAATATACTCTCTCACCATTTCTTTTCTTTCACGCTCTGATTCTTTTCCCTACTTTTTTTCTCTTTGTAAGCTCCTTCTCATTGCTGCAACAAAGGGTCTGTTTGGGGTGCCCGGGATTCTTTTTTTGTAGGTATAGGCATAGGTACAGCTCCGTTGAATTTGCTTCTAGGAGATGATGCTTTTTTTTTTTTTTTTTGTGTGTTGTTTCTCTGATTTCTTGGTGACTAAACAGAACTCGCATTGTTATCTGATTTTTGTGTGATTTCTTCTCAGAAAATTGATCGTTACTGTCATCGCGTTGCTTACTGGAAGCTCCATTGTTGGATCATTTTGATCTCGGTTCAGGTGATCTCTCTCTCTCTCTCTCTCTCTCTGTTCTTACGGTCCTCTGGGTATTACACCGAGTTTGTTTGTACCTATGTTGAACATATATGAATGTCTCCAAGGCTAGCTGAAGGGACATGAGAGATATTCTTCTGCACAGAAAATACGGGGTCGAAATAAATGCAGCCTTGAAGGGAAAAACATATCGAGAAAATGTCTATTTTCCACCGAAACAAACATATTGCACGTGAATTCTTTGGAATATTAAATTTAGACATCGATTAAGCCGTGGTTAGGGTAATGGTTTTTCTTCTGCATTTTGCTTTTTGTGACATGCTCAGTAAAGATTTCTGTTACTGTTGAAGATAAGGGTGGAGCCACGAATACTCATCTATTGCTGTAATTTTTTTTGAAACTATCTATTGCTGTAATTGAAGATTATTCCTTTTATCCATAATTAGCAGACGGATAAGCCGATTTAATGATGATTCATTTATTTTTTTCAAGGAGTTATTTTCTGCTAAAAACGAGAGGCCTCGTGACGAGATCAGTGAAATAAAACTTCTCCATAGAAAACGTCTTTCTTTCTATTTCTAGGCTGGTTGATGGCATATTCCGA
>QEOT01005180.1:14478-102322 GCA_003123785.1 Pterocarya stenoptera | reverse complement strand
CTCCATCTCCATCTCCGTCGGACCACTCCCTCTCCCTTGAAGACACTTAGTGCCCCATGCACATCCTTCTCCTTCAGGAAACCAAACATGTATGGCCCCCCTTTCTGAGCAAAGAAACCACCACTGCCGCAAACCTTCAGGCTTCAGTGAAGCATCTCCACCTTGTAGCTGTCGTCACCACACGTGAATCCCTTCAAGCAAGGCAACTCCAACCATCTTGCAAGGCACTGCTTCACATCGGAGACTCCATGAAAACAGCCCAGCAAACCTCCCCGTTGCCAATACTCCCTGTTTTAAAGCGCCAAAACAGAGCAATTTTGTGCTCTCAGCCCAGATACCTCCCACGCACCAACACCACTTAAAACTGACGCCAACTGCAAGAAAACTTTTCCGTGCCAGAATATATATGTATTCTAGTATGATAAAAAAGATAACTTTTCTTCAAACTAATATGATGTTGAAAGACGTTTGTTACCAAGAGAAAAATGTTAATTTAAAAGGAATTAGTTTCCGTGGATTGGATTTTTAGGGCTCATGCCTTCTAGTTGGGTTGATCAGGAAGTACGGCCTCATGTGTTGTAGGCAATGCTTCTCCAGCAACGCCAAGGAAATTGGCTTCATTAAGGTATTATTTTTCTAATGAGTTTATTGTCCTACTCTGAATGTTGGGTTCTGATTGTTTGATTTATTGTCTGTTAGATTTTTCTCATGAGTATTCAGTCGCTTGGTCTGTTGAGAAGCTGACCCACGAGGTGGCCGGAAGTTTCTGTGCGAGGTGAAGCTAGGCTGAGGGCCAAGAGAATTTGCTCTATTTTTTACTTCCCGACACAGAGAACCCGTGGAACATGTCTTACGTCATTATGGTTGCTGCAGTTTGCTGTCGGTTGCTCATCTATGGAGGAGAGACTCACAGTGTGGAGGGTGTTGCTTGGTTTTGGTTTCTCACGTTGTGTTTCTTTCATTTGGAAGCATGGGATTGTTTTCGGCAGAATAGTTGAAAGAAATGGCAGTAGGAATAGAAAATAGTGGCCAAAGGTTCTTGTGGGTGGTAAGAAACCCACCACCAGAGGAGTATGAGCTTGCCAAGCTCTACTGTTGCGAGGTGGCTTCTGCCTCCGCAGGGGTATAGAACTATGGCATCGTCCATGTTGCGTTGGGAGAAACAAAGCAGCAGCGTGAAGAAAGAATGGAGGGAAGAGAGAGATTTTAGGTGAAGAAGATAAAGAGAGGGATGCCTTTTACTTTCTGTTTTTCGGTTTTTTTTTTTTAATTCCACGTAAGATTCATGTACGGCCGGTTATCTCTCGGTTCTGCACTGTCGGTTGTCCCTAGCAGAACACAATAGAATAAGATGTCAAGTGCAGGTAGATGATTAGAAACAACATAAAAAATTTGCTTTTTTTGGAAGGGCTTCATGAGTAAGCTGCTGACCAGCTTACCAGGTAAACTGCCGCTGTTAAAAGGCATCAGATGCAACGTAGTTGTTGCAATGACTGATGACATCAGGTGCAAACACATCATTGAGGACAAAGAAAGAATTAATACTCAACTCAACCCAGCAAGGCCTTTCAACAAACAATTTGGTTTGGATACCAATTACAACCAGTGGAGAAATTCAAAAGGGAAACAAAGATTTCCTTGAAAAAAACTAGAGTCAATAATAACACACCCATGGTTTAAATTCTGTTTCAAGTCACAAGATGCAGATGTGCCCCAAGAACAGTTTTTAAGCCAAGCCGGAACTAAAAGCCAAGTAGTTAAAGCTTGTGTACTAACACGGTGAAATAAACAAGAGTATTTTCATGTCATCATCAAATCACTATGGGGAAAGATATGAAGAGCAGCACAATGGTTCTCACAGTTTCTCTCACATACTATATCTGGTCAAGACATAATTGCTGACTAAAAAAAAAAAAGAAAAAAGAAAGAAAGTAAGTCTAGAGATGAAGACATATTTGCTAGTTCCAATCCAACAATGTAAACAAAAATAAGTCTAGAGATGAGATTTTTACCGTTCTCCTTTCTTAGGGAAGACAAGGCAATCCACCAGACCTCTCTCCTCTAAATCCACTTCATAGATGGCCTCAAGGACTCTGATGTCTCCTGGGTGAAGACAAGGATTTTTTGTTACAACCACACTACCTACAATTACACATGTTGTGTCATCCACCGGAAAGAAACTCTGATCCCAAGATTGCAGTTCAGCTTTTGTCATGGTAACACGGACATATACTTGGCCATAGTTTAAAATACCAATTTCATCAAGGCAACCAACCAGGATCCGGCCCTTTGGAACAAATATTCGGCATCTACTTTTCAAATCAGACAAGAGGTTCTCATAGTGCGCTTGAAGCATCATTGAGAGATAAGGTTCCTGATTTGGCTCATAACCCTGTAGCAGCATTTTTACCAGAATGTTTCTAGAATCTGAGCCATTCAAGCTCTGCAAGACATTTAAAGCTGCATCTCTATTTGATAGCATTTTGCTCAGCAGACACAATTGTTCCTCTTGCAGTTTCTCAAATACTTGGTCCTCCACTCCCAAGGTAGACAAGAGGGAAATAATTTCCCTATTCAGATAGCAAGGCATGGACTCACTCCATTTAGTGACATTAAGCATCCTAGTTTTTGATTCAAATTTAAGCATACTACCACGCAGAGATAGCTTCATATAGGAATTTCGGTCAACAGCAACAACACCTTTATATCCACCATATCGAATTTGAAATGCTGAAGGGGTTTGATTCAATCCACACTTCTGAGCAACTTGGCCAGCGAAAGACAGAGATATTTTTCCAATGCCATCTGAGAAGCAGTAGTCAATACCATCAGAGGTCACTTCAACATCAGGAATAATCTCTACATCTTGCATGGAGACAACCAGAGTTTGGAAAGAGGAACTGAACAACTGACCCATCCTTGCTGCACATTTAGACACACTGCGAATCTTGTTGAAGCACCCCATCCATTCTCTGATATCTTCTGCTTTTACTTTTTCATTAGAAGCAAACATCCAAACAGAATTTGATCGGAGTTGACTAGCTGAAAAAGCCAAAAACTCAAATCTTTTTGCCCCAATCACAATCCCGTCACGAAGAACAGACAATATCCTATGATATATTCCCGTTCTAAAAGGTTTGGCAAAAATACCTCGCTGGATACTTGTGGAGATGGCATTTGCTGGAAGCTTACCCCAATCCTCTTCAACAAAACTCACTCTCATAAAGTCTGAAGCATATGGTGCAAAATTCTTCACGACATAATTAGAAGTTTCAAGCTCAGGACCCAAGCAATAAATCTTTGATGGGGTAACTAGAGCTCTATGACAACTCATCACATTAGAATCTAGACTTTTGTAGGAAGATGGGGGAACACTTTTACAGTTTCTTCCTAGGACATGCAATTGCATCTTTACAAATGATACAGGCTCGTAACAAGTGAAATTCAGCTTGTGCAACTTCTGAAGAATCATGAGAGCAGTTTCAACGTTTAATCTGCTAAGTATCTCAATCAGATCAGCACCTGCTCCAGCAAGACAGATTTTTTGGGTATGGACAAGGACGTTGAGTTGGAAAAGGATTTCATATGCTAAGTTACAGCTCAATTCGCACTTCACAAGAGGAACAATCGTAGAAGTAGAACGGAATTCCTCCCCATCCTCTAAAATCAGATCTTTCATATCTTCTCTATAGCGAGGGAAACATTTAAAAATATCCGAAGCGGATAATCCTTCAATTTCCCAATAAAATGAAGTCGATTGTCCAATTGACTTCGTAACAGAAAAGTCTGTTGTGCGAACCCAAAGATAGTCAAAATCTTCCTTGCATATATGGTAACGGTCAGCACGAAATTTTGAAAATATATTGGGTCCAGAAATTCTTTTATAGATCTTCGGCCCGTATTTGAGCTGGGAGAAAAGATTAGCACATATCGACTTAAGATTATGATTAAACATAGAAATAGCACTCTAAATCTAGAAACCATTCAACAATTAAACCAACATCAAAAGAGGGTTAAAAATAATTGGAAATTGTTACTTTCATCCAAGTGTTGTATGCTAAAACCTCAACATTCCATTTTTACAACTCAAGCAAATGGCATTAGAAGGATTAATACAAAACAAAACTCAGTGCCGCGTGTCGAAGAAATACCACTTCGGGTTGAGTGAGAAGGTATATCTCCTTAGATTTGTCTCAATAAAACTTTATTTCTATTTGATTCAATAAAAACTTTAATTCACCCATCAAAAAAAAAAAAAGGTTTGTCTCAACACTAGCTTCTCTTAGGGAACAATTCCAGCTCAAGCCCCATCATTTCCAATGCAACTAGTGACACTCAAATAAAACAATAAAATTCCTTCTTTTCTTGAGACCCTTGTAGCCTTCTCTTGAAAATGCTTTTTAGTGCTCTAACCTCATCAAGTGCTAGTGGCCTATTTTGCCCGCTTTCGTAGCTTACCTCTCTCTCTCTCTAAGTTTGTTATTACGGCCCTTCCTGTCCTTGGAGTAAGTTGATAGCCCAATCCTTTCTATTTCTTAATAGGGATGAGAAGCTCCTAAAAAATGATCTCCAGCCACTCACATTTCTATGTGAAAGCTTTTATTGTTGTTCATTTCACTTGATTTCTTTCAAGTTGTGATGTGATCCAAATTTACTCTATTTGTTAAAAAGCTCTACAACATTCATCATTCCAGCATATGAAAATAGGAATTGATGTTTCAATGGAATAGCAACATGGTAATTGTCCCTGCCAATATGAGCGGTGATAATAAAAATGAGAATGTTGTCATTAGAACAGACCACACCACTAGGGTTGGTCTATGCAGTCATTCCAGGTCCATACACGTCAGAGATGTTGTTATAATATTGAAAGAACCTAAAATGGATTAAAAACCAGATAGATGACGATTGGAAACTGCTCAATCAACTGCTCCTCCAAAATGGCTGATAATCTGCCAGTCTTTTTAATACCAGCAACAAGAGCACAGAGGTGGAAAATCTGGTTCGAGTGATGAAATGCAGGTAAAAATTATTCAAAGGATAGTAGACCTATTTGCAAATTGGAGAGAGTTATAAGGCAACTCATAAAATGTAGCTATGTGTAAGATGACTCCTATCTTGTCTAGTATGGTGTATATAGAGAGAAACGAATGGAAGAAATTTTAAGGGAGCATAAATTTTCTATTTCAATTGTTTCTTTGTGCAGCTGCTACAGAATTTAATGGGCTGAGTTTTCATGATTTCCTTGTATATTTTTATTTTCTACTTGGGTGTTTGTCTTGCATATGTCCTAACTTGGGCTATTTATTTTGTGTTTCTCAAAAAACTCTTCAATTACTCACCAGAAAAACATTCGAACCACACTTCACAGATGATCTAAACTGAGATTTACTCTTACTATGCTATCCTTTACCTGTATGAATTGCAGAATCATTAATTTCCCTTTTCTCGGGTGAGTGAAAAACTATAGTGATCTCATCTAATGATGCTTTGTTTATGGGGAGGAGACTTTCATATTCTCGCTGAAAGTCAGTAAAAGATTGGGGGTTTGCCCCTTGGTAATAATGCGTTAGAATTTCAGGAGATTCATGCTCTTTTCTACATAATGAAGCGTGCTTTATTTTGAATATAAATAGAGAATTCAGTATAGCTGTCTTTGAATCCTCATCAACTAATTATTCAAGTTGAACTCACTATTGAATCTAACCCTTGGGGGCTATCAAGTTAAATAGAGAGGCTTCAAAATAGGTTATCACTTTTTCTTGCAGGTAATAGAATAGAAGTGATGAAATTATAAAAAAGAAAGAAAGAAAAAAGAATAGAAGTAACGAATAAATTCTTATCTAGAAAAATAATAACAAAAAAGTTCGACGAACCCCTATATTAAAAAGGAAATAAATAGAAGTTCAAGTCTAACTTCTATTGTCAAATAATCAAAAGCTACACATTTTGATGGCATTAACGTCAATTGTTTCAGTTAGGTTCAGCTTCTATCTATATAGGACCAAAACGAGTTAGATAATATGTCATCACGTCCATTATAACCAACCTTGATCTGTTAAATGTTTCAGAACAAAAGGGCAAAGGGATAAGGTCTCTTTATATGAATTCATCTTATAGTTCACTCGGTGCCAAATTGTGGCACAACCTTTTGGAGGTAACTGCGAGATTCCAAATTGGGTCAACATTTAATCGAACCACATACACGGTATCAGAAGGCCAAGAAGGAATGCCAACGTTATGATACTAGGTTATCTAAAACAAACCACAATCTTAAGCAGTCATTTGAGGATCAATCTGAAAAGAACAGACAAGATTTTTGAAAAGGAACGCTCTAAAAAGAAAAATTATATAGAAATAAAAGGAGAAGTGCTTGTAGCGCCTCTTGGTCATTAAACCCTCATTCCTCCACAATTGCACACCTAACTGTAGTATAGAAGTAAAAAAACACAGAAAAATCCGCCAATGGAAACAACTAAAAATGAAAAATCCTAAAATAGCTGCTTCCTTTTACAAACGTCATCTTTCCTGTTAGCTCAATTCTTTTTTACCCGTTAAATTATTTCCTGAACTATGATGATGGAAATTAAGAAGGGAATTTCCATTAACAAAATGAAGCACAAGTCGCTTCCCTCATGAAAAAACAGACACATCCAAACAACTAAATAACAACAATAGCAAAAATAGGAAAGGTATACCTTCAAAAGAAGTGCATTGACATCTTCTCCTTCAAAACCACACCCAATTGCCTCTAAAACCTCCGGAAGCAAAACCTCCATTTTATAACACTCCCCACCCTGCCACACCCAGAACTCCACCCGCCCCCTCTCAGGCATGACCCAAACCCTCACGCCCTCCCACGACTCTAGAACACTCATGCGATCCTCTTTCACCATGAAACCCACGTGCAGAACGCAGTTCTCGAGGCGATGCTTGGGTTGGACGGGGCGGACAACGATGTCGTCGAACGTCTCTGAGAACCTGAGGGTGTGGGAGTTGAAGGTTAGTGCACGTGACTGAGCCTTGGACTTGACCTCGAGGGTGGTGAACTGGACGCGGCCGAAGCCCCGGGATTTCCAGTTCTTACGCTCAGTGAATATATCGACGGCGAAGACAGAGTCGGGGCCGAGAGTGGACTCGAGGAAGTGGAGGAGGTCGTGGGCCGTCACGTTTTGAGGGATGTTTGAGACCCGAACTGTGGGTCTCTCCGCCACACCCATTGTTATTCCACAGAGAGAGAGAGAGAGAGAGAGAGAATCAAAGGAGAGATCCGGAGCAGAGAGATTGAACGAACGTTTTTGTCCTAGAGACTCTGATCAGAAGTAGCTGGGAGCCGCACAAGCACACCGTCTTCGGAGACAAGGGTGACAAGAGTGGGTGAGTTTTGTACTTATGTTGTTGGTTTTTTTTTTACAAGTCATTTTGCTGCTGTTGCTCCCCCCCTTCCTTTTTTTTTAAAAAATTAATTAATTAATTAATTAATTTATTATTTTAGCAAGCTTAGCATTTTATAGATAAACTAAAGGGTTAGAGGATATAAGTTTAAGTAGGGTTGTAAGTCCCATACAATTATCTTAAAACCAACAGAAACATCATATATATATATATATAAAAAGGGATCTGGAGCCAATTAATTGGCTCCTACCCACGTCCCACTAGGAAACGTCGCTTGAAGTAATTTTTGTATAGTTTGATAAAACAAATTATATTATTGCGACTTAAAGTTGTACTAAAGGGGGGTGTGTTGCATCTTGTTGGTTTGGATTGGCTGGAAGAGACTGTCACTCCCACTTTCACTTGATCCTCGGTTCGGAAAAGCAAGGGAACATATGATAGTAGCCCGTAACAAATTGAGTCATCGGCGAAGGACCAACACAGGCTGCGGCAGTGCGTGACCTTCACATGCCACAGTTGGAGTGGAATGTAGGGTCAGATCTAGAGGATCCAAAGCCTCTGATGTCAGAAACGGCATAAGTCGTGTGTGCGACTAATATGTCGAACAAATGAGTAGAATGCCTCTGCGAACTAGAAGATTGGTGACTGGAGATGCAGACAAGGCGGCGCGTATTGGTCCAAGGACACCAGAAAGCAAGTGATCGGCTTGTTGCGACGTTGTGGAGAAAAACCTAAGACAAAAGAAAAAGAAAAAGTTGACAAAATAAGAAAGGAAATTAGGCTACTATAGTTGCCTAGTGGAGGAGGTGGGTGGAGCTGAAGCCCCAACCCCCCTCCTCCCAGTAGACGGGTTGGAATCCTAGCGACGATAGAGTTTTATTTTTTTGCTTGGGGTAGATAGTATAAATCGGAATTCTTATTTTCTTTTCGGCCACAAGTCCTTTTGTCATTGGAATTAGATCTTATTTATTTTAAGAAAGAAATCGAAAATGATTGTTTTTCTCAATTAAAATGTAATATTTTTTTTTTATTCATTGGTGAGAGGGGTCGAACCTAAGACCTTCATTTTGGAAGTTTGGGTGTCATGCCATCAGACCATATATCAAAGACTACTATTCTATTCTCAAAGTGGGTGCGTGAAATACATTATTTACAGTACTTAAAATGATGCAATTCTGCTGTCACAAGTGCATAGGCACTGTACATGCCGCGGTGTCCTACCACGTCAGTGCCTATATTATTTTAAAAAAATTAAACAGAGGGTATACAAAGAAAAACGAATGCCCATTTCCATCCTATATACAAACCACTCAAAAAGAAACCCATTTCACGTTCTTCAAGAGTTTGCCTCTCAAATTTCTCTTACCCTTCAAATCACTTGGAAAATAATCCTGCTTTCCATAGCTAATGCATCTATCTCTCTCTCTCTCTCTCTCTCTAGAACTTTCTGGTTAAATCTTGGTGGAAACCCATTTGAGCTACTTTTTATGGAAACCTCTTTTAAAAACCTTAATTTACTCCAATAGATGTGCGTCCCTTCAATGCCTTCATTTCACTTCCTCTCTCTTTAGTGGGTTTGTTTTCACTTCCCCTTTGTGCTGTGTTTTTTAGAGTTTTTATAAATGATGATATTTGATTTATAAAATTCAAATTTTAAAATTTATTTTTTAAATCAAATCATATTAATTGGAGTTAGTATATATTATATGGTAGTATTTTGACCGTAACTTTTGTTACGAGTATCAAAATCAGAATATAAGTTCACATTTGAGAATGTTCTTTTCGACGCACGTATTATGATCCTCAAAATATGCTCGATGGGCGAAAGCTTTATCCTAAAGGCAGCCACTTTCCTTCATGAATCTTTATTTGAAGTTATTGTTTCTGTTTTGGGATATATTTACTCTCTTCTTGGTGGTGATTTTATCTTCAAATCAAGTCAAATTTTGAGCTAGATACCTATTTAACTATGTATTTTATTTTAATGTACCAATTGAAAATTTGCCTTTGTGGGCAAAATCTTCGTAATAGCTTAATCAATCCAAATTTAAGTTTTTTTTTTTACATAATTTAAAATTTCTTTATTTCCTTGTAATATTTAAAGTTTCAAAAACTCTACGTATTCTGTGTATTCCACAAATATAATTGGGTGTATCACATTTTTTAATATAAAATAACTGTTTTGACTAATCACATCAGTAGAATACAAAAAAAAAAAAAAATTGTATGTAACAAAACTCAAGTTTTTTCATTTATTTTCTTGATTTTATTCTCCATGAATATTCTATGTCATTTGCGTGTTATTAACTCAACGTTAGAATTCTAATTCAACAGACAAAAACTTTTGACTTCATCTAAAGTTGAAGAAAGTGGAAGAATATGCTCCAAAAAGTGGTAAAAGGAAGTCTAATGCCAAGAATCTTCTTCCAGGAATAACCTTCGAGATTTCGAAGTCAACTCTATTCTCTCATGACAGCCATTTTCATTACAAAAAAAGAGATCAAACCTCTCTGTAAATCATTGAAATACTGACATTCTAACAAAGGTTTGCTCTCCTCACACTGATAATTCTCACAATCATGATGATAATGAAATGATAATAATGCATTCCTTCCTTCAACTTGGACAAACTTCTTGAGCCATCATCTCTCTCTCTCTCTCTCTCTCTCTTTGAATATTCTATATGAATTAAAGCCACGAGGTACACGATAACAGAGAGGGAGAGACCCATTACGCGACCATTGAAACGAAAGCTATCATGACCAAAACGCTCCTTGCCACTTTCACGATCTCCCACTTCCATATCAAATTCTTACTAAAACGACTACTTTAGGTGAAAGGAGAGAGCTTTTATGACTGAAAAAAGGAAAAAATAGAGAATGAACTCAAGACTTAAAAGCAAGATCCAAAAGCTCCGTAAATCATGCATTATTTGATTCATTTCATTTTAAACATGAACTACTTTAAACGCACTGATACTAAAATGAGGCTGCCATTCTTCTATTATGAACCATACCCAAAATTATTTTCCTTTTAAAAAAAAAAAAAAAAAAAACTTCTTGGTACATTATATTTATATCTAAGCAACAAGATACGAAAGATTGAGAAAATCTACTTTCAAGTCTGCTTATTCACAACTCAACATGCTGCTGATGATGTGAAAGGCATTCTACATTAACTAGCGTAGAAAAAATAGTGAAGTGTTTGTTAAGATATAAAATAAATAATAAAATCTTCATCTTTTCATCGGTTTAAACTTTTAGGATAAATGATGATTTTACATGATATTAGAACAGAGATTCTGAGTTCGAATCCTGACTCTACACTTTATTCAATTTAATTAAATATTCCACATGTTGAGCCATTGAAGAAGAGTCTAGCCCATACGTGAGAGGAGAATGTTAAGATATAAAATAAATAATAAAATCTACCTCTTTCTATTAGCTTAAACTTTTGAGATAAGTAGTGATTTCACAGTGTTTATGCACCCGGCTTCTTTATAGCAATTCTTTGAAAATTTTATAGGCAATGCACATAAAGTTGTGGGTGATGG
Organism: Pterocarya stenoptera; assembly: GCA_003123785.1. Taxonomy (NCBI): domain Eukaryota; kingdom Viridiplantae; phylum Streptophyta; class Magnoliopsida; order Fagales; family Juglandaceae; genus Pterocarya; species Pterocarya stenoptera. The sequence continues at coordinate 91,374 of QEOT01005180.1, read as the reverse complement.
AAAGTAATCGAGCCTGTTTAGTGTTTTCCACAGACTTCCTTAACTGATGACTTCCTGGAAGGAAAAAGATTAGCTTAACATAGGAACAATTTACAATTGATATCAGCTAAATTAATCTGATTCTGGGGATTTTCTTTCACCGAGCTATGCCTAATAAGATAAGACTACAGCAGAGTGGAGGAAAGAAATCATAGTTTTGTGAGCCAACGCAAAGAGATTCTAGTTTTCAAAAGAAGAAATGTATAGAAATACCAATTTCTCTCTATAAAAGGCCTAATAAGAGAAGTAAGGTAACTCCTTATATTGACCAGTATGAGTTTGTTCCTAAACCATGTGGGACTTCTCAATACGCCCCCTCACGGTCATAGGTTAGCTTGCTCTAATACCATATAGAGACACTCATTTCTCCCCATAAAAAGCCTAATTGAAGGAGTGAGGTAACTCCTTATAAAGACCAAAATGAATTTGTTCCTAAACCGTGTGGGACTTCTCAATAAAATGTTAGTTCTGGAATTTTAAACAAGGAGGCTCAATCTTTATATGAAATTTACAATTCAAGCTCTTTTTTTTTTTTTCTTCTACATGTCCCCCTCAACAAAAATTCCAATAGACAGCTTCTCCATAGTCTTGAAGTTTTGCTGCAGATGAGGCATGCAAACCTAGTGGAAATTGTGCTTGAAACATCAAGTAATAGATGATAAAATTTTGAAACAAGAGGTGTATGCATCAGCAACAACTAGAAATAAGAAAAAGCAGAACACGATAACCAGCTGTTATGTGTACAGATTGATTTATCAAGAAACAACACGAAAATTGTGGCCCTGAACTTTTTCTAAAGAATTTCATTCTTATTTGGGACACTTACATTGAGAGAAGGCGACATATCCATAGGATTGTTTGAAGAACTTGGGAATCTGCTATGCTTTGACCAGAGCCAGATCTTAGATATGGAGAAGCTGTCACCCCTAGTCCGGCCACTGATTTTCTTCCCCTCCACATCCCCATTGACTGAAAAATTTGAAAGGTACCCTCTCTCTTTGACAAGCCTCACATTACCATCTCCATCACCACCACCACCACCATCATCAGAAAATGCCACTTGCAGATTTGAATCATTAACCACATACTGTGATGTTCCCATTGAATAGCACCTTCTAGCATCCAAATTACAACTGCTTGTCTCTCCTCTTTCGACTCCATCATTAAAGCTTCTGAACTTCCCGAGTCTCACAGAAAAGACCCTCCTTTCACCAACAGTTTCCTCAATAATTGGCTTCTGACTAGTAGAAAACCCACTCTCTCCATCACCAAGAAACCTATTTGATAGCTCCCTGGAAACATCAAAGTTAAATACTGGAATCTCTATATGATTAGCTGGCCCCAAAAGTGTCCTTCTACAGAGAGGACATGTTGAGTTTGACAGAAGCCATGTGTCTATACATTCAATGTGGAAAGCGTGACTACACGTAGGAAGCAACCTCAGCTTGTCCTGTTCAGAAAACTCACAGAGACAAACAGCACAATCAAATGGCTCCTTCAAACCCATTATATCTTTGTAGTAGAACACAGGTAGAGCATCTATGAAAGCTTGGTCTAGACCTGACTCGTGTAAGCGGAAGAGCTGTTGAAGCTGCCTTTGGAGAGCAAAAGAACCGGAGGTATCTGGGAATCTATTTGATTGATAAATAGCTGAAGAAGATGGCCTTTTCATGAAAAATCTTACAAGTAAATGGAGAAGGCCGTAAATAAAGAAAATTACTGCCAGAATTACTATAAGCAAAAGGAGTACTGGACTGATTCTGCTAAGAGATGAGGTGGGGGTCACTTCTTCCTCATAGTTACCGCTATGATAAGAAGCAGAGAATGATGAAGGGAGAGATGATTCCGGAGGTGGGTATACCAAAATACCACCTTTTTCCTTGGTTTCGTATGGAAGTCTAAACATTTTGACAGATGGGAATGCCCACAACCAGACTTTTTTCTAGTAAGTTTCACGAGCTTAGACAATTGAATCTTTGAAAAATTCTGCAAGAGACATTCTTTCTTGCATTGGCTCACAGGAGAGAAATGGGTGTGCAAGCTAGAAAATATTATCTGGCTAGAGTTATGCTATGCTGTCGATAACCATGAACATGAAGGGAAATGAATGCTTTTGGATAGGGATTTTCCTGCTGTGAAATGAAAGCTCAGTGAAAAAATTTTCAATATTAAACAGAAGAAGACGAAGAAGAAGATCGTTTTTAGGAGAAGCGAGGAGGTGTTCATGAAGGTTGCATACTACTTATGAAACCATTAATAGAATTGCAGTCTCTCTGGTTGGTGAAGGTGGGGTTTTCTTTGATTGGAATTCTGTATGCGTCACAGAAATCCCAAGAGCAAAGAATTTTTTTTTTTTTTAATAGTTTTATATGAATATATCCCAAAACGATGGAAGGGACAAGGTGGGTGAGGGAGAGAGTAGTGGCAATGGAGAGTGGGGAACAGAGCTAAGAGGCCATAGTGATTATAACAAGCATGCCCTAAACTAGCTTTGAAAAAAAAAAAAAAAGGCATGCCCAAAACTAGATTTTTCCTTATTTTCTGCTCTCTTTTTCCCCCATCTCATATTTTATGTTCAAATCAAAACACTCTCTTTTTCTTGATAAGGATGCAAAGGATCTTCCCTAAAATTTTGAGAAGAAATATTAAATAAAAGTTGGACACATTGTTTTTATTTGTTGAACAGAAAGATATTGGATAGACTGTTTGAAATTAAAGTTAATCCTTTTAGGAGGGGAATAGTTTAATATATTAAATTTTAAAAATAATATATAATTATATAACTTTTTTATTAAAAATATATATATATATAGTCCATTTTGTTATTTCAATTTGACAAAGATAAATAGTCCACCTTTGAACCCAAATCTGCAGGCCCACCACTGCTACCGGTTGTTCACGAGGCACATCTCCAGGAAACTGCCTAAACTATTCATTGACTACTGCATATGCTGCAAGGATTTGGACAGGAGGGGAGGGGGTTTTTGTCTCGTTTCTTTATTGCATACAAAAACTAATATCAAGGCCTTCTCAGAGTTTTTGTCCAAACTCGAGTATTCAAGTTCTTGTTCCAATTTGAGATTCCCAAGTTGAAAAGAGATAGACACATAAATGGGCTCTACAATATATATTACTGTCTGTAGACACATAAATAGGCTCTACAATATATATTACTGTCCGTATAAATTTCTATAGCATGCAGCATGAAAAAAGTAATAAATATTGTAAGATCTACTTTATGTGTCTATCTTTTTTTTCTACTTGAAGCTCTCAAATTCTGAAGAGATTTTTTTTTTTTCCAAAAATTATACTTTTCTATTATAATATATCATGTCATTAAAGAATAGCATTATTCTTTAATAGATGTAGTATTAAAGTATTGAAACACTATCTATTATGTTTCACACAATTTGACGTGGTATTACTCTGACTAAATGTTGAGTGCATTTATTTTTCAAGACTAATGGATAAAATTTTTCAGATTGATATCAATAAAATTTGTATGCCCTTTTTTTTTTTTTTTAAATAATGTTGGGAACCTTTCCAAAGTAGGGCTATTAGGATCTATCCCTACAGAATAAATCTCGGTCTTGTGCACCACGCCCTTGAAAGTTTTTCTACACAGAACTGGTTAAGTTGTTAACTTTTCACCAGAGGATGTATCCCAAATGATTGTTTGCACTCATGAAATATTGAACTTTAGACGTTGAAGGGAGTGATACTCTAAGACCAAGACTTTCACTACTTAGACAATCTGTTGGGTTTCCTTTCTCTAACTCTTTTGTTCTACCCTTTGGTCTTAAAGAACTTGATGAATTTCCTCGTAAAAAACAGAAAAAAAAAAAAAAAAACCAAGTAAAATAAGGTTAATCACGTCATGACATTAATGAAGATGAGGAATGATTAAAGGTCCACCATTACACACAATTCGATTGTCCACAGTAGTCTTTGTGCCTTCTTTATTAATCAGAAATTATGACCTAAATAATTGGCCTGCCTGCATTGCAATGATGATGATGATTTGCTGTGTCATTTCTTGCCAATTATCTAAGCAATTTCCCTTCAATCTTGGCTTGACTACTACAGTGTATTAGCCATTTGTGGAGTTAAATAAATCTTCAAACAGGGAAAGGACCGGAAAGGCAATATTATATTTTGACTCCAACAAAGAAAAAGGCATTTCTATTTGACCATCCGTGAGGTTTGATTAATTCTCTCTCACACATACAAAGATGATCAGTACTACACTAATAATGAGTGATGATGATGATGGATGATCGGTTAAGGCACAAGATCACATGTTAAATAATGGGTACAAATTAGTTGTTGCATATATGCAGGTTTTGTTTATAATGGTTTAACAAAGTGCAAAATTATAATTATTATTCTTGAAAAGATGCAAGAGATCATCATGTGTAGATAGTTGGGTTTTCTTTTTTCTTTTTGGGTTTGTTTTTCAAAAGAAATTATATATCTTCCATTAATGGAGATCAGAACGATAAAAGAAATTCAAGACAGAAAAGAAACCAAGCTTTTATGGTGAAAATTTAAAGGAAATTTTTGTAAATTTTTGCATGCATGCATATTAATAGGCCATTGGATTTTATTACTTTTTTTTTTTTTTTAATTTACCGTATGGCATCTAGATTCTCACGATAATTTGCATATTACATATATCAAAAATTTTATTTACAGTCATTTTTGCGTATTCTTTGTGCACTCCACTACTGTGATTGACTGCATCATTTTTTTAATACAAAATAACTGTTTTAGCCAATCACATTAGTAGAGTGTGGAAGAAGTACGTAAAAATTACTATATGTAGCAGAACTCCTACATCTTCTTGTCTATGCAAAGAGAAGAACAAATACCAATTTATAACCTATAGGGCACAATTGATGCATTACATGCAAATATGCGTAGTGATGTGGTCCTACGCATTGATTGGCATGCTCTACAATATAACGCAAACACCCTCCTTAAAAAGATTGCTACGAGCACTTTTGACTATAAATTTATGGTCTTTTTAGAACGAATTTTTAGGTAGAAAAACAAATTTTTAGACATGATCTTAAAGAAGATGTTGTGGGGTTTAGAACGAATTAAAAATCTATTAAAATAAACACATAACGCGTGGATATATTTATATATATGTATGATCATAGGCATGAGCATGAACATAAATCTCAAAGGGGGACAAAACTAGGTGGGAGCTGGAGGAGGGAACCCACAGTGCATTTTCTTGCACTCATGTCATTTTATCTCATCCATGATTGAGCAGCGCATACACTCAAAATAGATCATGATCGTAAGGATTAGTAATGTTAAGTACAAGTTTCAAATAGACAAATCTCATATAGGCTTTTTGTAAAAAAATGGATCCCACTAAAAAAGAATATGGCAGAAGTGGATTAAAAGCGGGGTATATAGCAGCCCGGCAGTTTTGTGTGACTTTAGTTTCTTTTTTGAATAATGCTACTATGCCTTTTTAATTTGTTTCTTCATTTTGACCGCTCATGTATTTAATTTTTTTTAATGGTTAAAGAAGTGACTATTAGTGTATTTGTATTTTTTTTTTTTAAAAAATTTTTAAACATGCTTAAAAAATATTTGAAATGAAAAGCAAAAACAGAAAAAAGAAAAGTGCACTTTCACCAGGCGGCATAGAGAATGGACACCTTCAAGTGGCAGAGCAGCACCACGCTTCTTCTTTAGTGCCATTGCTGGAAGGGAGGAAGTTTTGTTTGGTTCGAGGCATTTTCGTTTCTACACACAAGGCCCAATCTCTAAAGCCAGCGTTAAGAGTCTTCCTGCATGACAAGTTGGGTCTCATACTATTCTATTGCTATGTTATAAGAGCTTGATAGAAAGAAAATGCTGTTCATAATTTTCTCAGCATCATAAACATTAATTGGTTGTTTGACAATTAAAACATAACAAAGAGTTTTTCAGTCATTTAATAGTACTATATCTTGACGATGAGAGAATAATAAATAAATGGATATATATAGTAAGTAGCATTACTCTATTATAAAACACGAGCCAGACAGATTAGCTAAGTTGAGGTCTAGATGCTGAAGAATTTTGTGTGATCAGCAGTAATCCTGTGTGGATGTCGATCTAGGCAGACGTCTGTAAAAGGGAGAAGGTTTTAAAAACCAAGGGATTTTTTGTTTTGGTTTCTGTATTGGGAATTGAAAATTGTTCAAGTATGGAAGAATCTAGTTTGATTTACAGCCAGATCGACTACTAATAGTCATGTAAGCAAGTTATGAATTAATAATGCCCAAACATCATTAATCTCAAAATAAAAACAACTTTTATTCAATTCATATCCTGTTCTTAATAGGTTTTTAAGGCACCAATCCTAACACGTGTGTCACAAAGTACATCCATACCATCATCTATGTGATAGAGAGAAATTTTCTCCATGTAAATGGATGGTACTGATCTCCTTGAAATAACTTGGGTACTTCGGTATAGGGATAAATAGACAAATCTCCTACATACATCAAGTGCTTAATTTCACAGTTGACTCTTTGCTCACAAAAATATTAGAGAACCTGCATCAAAAGATACTGATCCCTCTTCTTCTTCCTCTTTTATTGTCATAATCATTGCAGCAACTTGAGTCATGCTAGGCCTTCCATTTGGAGAAGGATTTATGCATTTGAGAGCTATCTGCAACAAGTTCACCATCCTCTCTTCACTAGCACCTTCTGATTGCAGTGCCCTGTCAAAGACTTCTACAGTCCATTCCTCTCTAACTACTGAATGCACCCAAGTAGCTAAATCAAACCCATTGTTCTGGACCATCTTCCCAGTAAGCAGCTCCAGGAGAATCACACCGAAGGCAAAAACATCAATCTTGAAGGTGCTATATGGACGGTCTCCACTCGGGTTGTTGTTTTTAGAACCTTTGGTTATGGGAAGAAACGAGTCCTTTTGATTGTCAATAACCATTAGACCATATTCACTGATGCAAATATATTTATTTCTGTCAAACAAAATGTTAGTGGATTTTAGGTTCCCATGAGCAATCCCATACTGATGCAGCTCCTTGTGCATGTATGCCAAACCCTCAGCAATGCTAGCTGCAACACTTAGCCTGCTTCGCCAGTCAAATGGATGGTCATCATGTGACCCTGAAAATGAAAAGAAAAAAAAATGACTCAGAAAAAATATTTTTGCATTTTCTCGTCTGAAATTATGGAGAATACACGAAAGAAAAAAGTTGCTACCCCAAAGGGGATGGATGCAGAATACCACGATTCCACTGACAAGGCATGGAGTAGAGTTTTGTGCTAATTTTGTACCAGGAATCTCAAGCAGCTTAGAAATTAAAACGCGTTTTGTAGTCAATCTATCATTGAGTCTTACAGTTTTGGTTGGTCACAGATTGGGTACGGTCTGATAATGCAACATCTCCTAGTACAAAAACACCTCCCAGTCATTCAAGCCCACGGGCATAGGATTTACCAGAGCATGTTTCTTTATTTTATTCTACTAATCTCTTGCATGTGTCACATTTTAAACTGCAGCTCTGAGTTTTCCTTTTCTGTTTGGGGGAGGGGAAAAGGCACCCAGAAACTATGTACGCTGACATTCTAAATATAGTAGTATACTGAGAATGAGAAAGTACCGTGGAGAAGCTGGAATAGACTGCCATTTGGCTGATATTCATAGACCAAAAGCCTCTCTTGCTTGGCGCAATAAAATGCAACCGGTGGCAATACATGTGGATGCCTCACTAAGTTTATCTTCTGCATTCTCCTACGGAAATCTTCTTCAGATAACTCCAAATTGTTGATTCTCTTTACAGCCAAAATCTCCCCACCATTGAGCATGACTTTGTAGAGGCTCCCATGCTTTCCTCTCCCGAGCAATTCAGCTGGAGCACTAAGCAAGTCCTCAAATCGTATTGCCCTCATCCATGGATTCGTGAGAACTACAAGGGTTGATGTAGCCGTTGAACTCTCAACAGATGTCATTGAATACTCTGATGTGCTTAGGCCGAACTTGAGCTCATTGGAAGTTTCACTAGGCTTGTTGCTATTACTATCCCCTGCCGCTCCCTTCTTTGCAACATCTAGCTTTTCTTCTTTAGTCATGTTTTTACGGATTAATTTGATGGCAAAGAAGAGGACAATGATCATACCAAGAATTATATAGCCCAAGTATATAAGAAAATCATTAGATGAAGATTTTTTTGGTTTCGTTTTAGAAGGTGGAGGTGCAGCCTCAGGTGGACAGGCAGTTGGTAAGGGTTTTCCACATAGTCCAGGATTACCTGAAAAGATGTCTGCAGAGAAACGTTCTTGGAGATTAGGAATTGGACCGCTGAAATTGTTGTTGGAGAGGTTGAGCTCTTTCAAGATGTAGAAATCAAAATTTGGTATTTTTCCACTCAGATGATTGTTCTGAGCTAAGAAAGTCAAAAGACCTGAAATCCGGGGCAGATCAGGAAGCTCACCAGAGAGGTTATTGTCAGATATATCCAGCCTCTTCAAATTACCCAACTGTGAGAGAGAGTCAGGAAGGCCACCAGAGAATCTGTTCCCACTTAAATACAAGCTAGTCAGAGTCTTACATTTTCCTATCTCTCCTGGTATTAGTCCATGGATTTGGTTATTTTTCAGGCTGAAGACAGTAAGAGACTTTACCATGCAAATAGAACTGGCATTCAGAATTCCAGTGAGATTGAGACCTTCAAGAACTATTCTCGACACAGAGTTCTGAACACAGGTCACTCCGACCCATTTGTCATTACAAGGATCGGAGGTCAAGTTCCAGCCCCAGTTGCCACCTTTTTGTGCATTTTCCGGTGAGAGATTCTCCATGAATTGAACCAGTGCCTGCTTCACTTCCTCTTCTTCTGAAATTGCCATTGGACTGATGAGAAAGATCAAAATGAGGAGTACCCAGATGGGAATCCGATCCATCTTTTTGATAAACCAGTTTGGTTTTTTATGCAAATTGCTCTAATGCTTTGCTTTCCTTGTTTACGTATAAGCTGGTTTGGCTAATTGGAATTTAAAAACAAGTAGAAAGTAACAAGCCTAATATTGCTTAAACCACTTATGATTGCCAATTGGCTGATATTACCAAGATAGCTTGAAGTAGCATCTATGTTATGTGACTGCCAACAAGGACCTGTTAAAAATGAGCCAGAAGGCATAAACTGACATTTCAAATAAACCAGGAGCCGGCCTTTTGAAACAGTCAATACTTTTGAATGCCATGCATAGTGAATCAGTGATGCATGCCCTTCTCAGCCGGCTTCCCATTAAGCTATATATTTGCTGGCACCACTAAGATTTACTTATTAATTATCATATTGTTATCTATGATGCAGACTTGCCAACAATGATGTAATTGGTACACATTATGGACATGAGTACAAGATTCATGTGTTATATGTACTTACATTTTTATATACAAGATTCATTTTATTAGTTTTTTTTTTTAAATTCAAATTTTGAATTACAAATTTCATGATTTTCAGCATATCAATAACTAACACGTGAAAAAATAAATTTTTTGTTTACGTTTAAAATAGTTGAAAATGTCGTGTAAATAAATATTAGACAAATTGAAATTTTAAAAGTCTCATATTCTTTCCTCTATATCTCATTTTTTGCATTTATTGATTGAAGAATACCACACTCGTGATAAAAATCCCACAATCATGTCATAAAAGGTAAAAGCTTTTACATGCAAAACAAGGTTGCAAGAAGAGTTTTTATTTATGGAGACTTGCCAACGATTATATAAACCAGTACACAAGAGGTAACTTGTATATCTATCTAAATGGGTGGTAAACAGAGCAGCTTTCTTTGGATTTGTTGACTCTTTTCTTGTAAAAGATTATAGAAGTTAAATACTAAAGACAAGCCTGATTCCCTTAACCAAAGGTTAATACAAATAATTGAAGATATGCTCTCCTCTGTGTAGCTGAAGTTACTGTTAACCACGAGTATATTGACATGCAATATATTCATTACCAATGTGTACATGAGCTCTCTTTGCATTTTTACATTCTGTGGTTATAACTTTTTAAACCTTTCTGGCTTTCTGCTAATCATATAAAAGTGGTGGTTTGTCAATACCATACCATCATCTATCTCTGTTTTGGAAAAGTTAAAAGATTTGTGAGTGAAGATATTCTCGATCACTCTGTTATATGATACATGTATTTGTATTTCTTTGTTAGTTATACTGATTGTACTTGGAGCATTGTTCCTGACCTTAGCTTTACATACAGGAGGATTATCGATTTAAGTGGGAAAATTCAGGCTTTTCCATGATAGGCCTTACTAGAATGTAAGTTGAATGATTTTTGTAATCATCGTGAATGCTTATGTTTATCTACTATCTGATTTTTTCTTATTTTTTAATGCTTATGGAGGTCGGGGCAACCAGCGTAACTATCCTTCCTGGGCGTGACCATAGGAGCCCTTCCTCGTTATGAAATGTCCGGTTTGAGCCATAGTTACTGCCCAATAGGCGAGCCTGTTACCACAGCACCACCAAACTGTCAGCCAGTCCAAAGCTCATCCTATAGACTCTTGGTTAGGCACTACTCCCGCAAGCGGTTTCGACTTACGCCTAACTCGAATTCCTGACCTCGAGGCTATGGAATACCAGCTTGTACCAATTGAGGTATCACCTTGGTGGTCTATCTGATTATCATATATGAATTGGTCCCTTTTTTCTTTTTCTTTGTTATGTATGTAGATATATGGGATTGAGCATGAGGCATAGAGGCCTTTCCTGTAGTTGTGATTATGTAGAAACCGTTAATACGTACGTAGGAATATACGTATCATCTTTTTCTTTGTTATGTATGTAGATATATGGGATTGAGCATGAGGCATAGAGGCCTTTCCTGTAGTTGTGATTATGTAGAAACCGTTAATACGTACGTAGGAATATACGTATCATGGAATTATTTTGGTTGTTTTAAGTATTCCACCCTGTTTTACATTTATTTTCATAAAAAATTATTTACCCTCTGAATTTTCTTCATTTGGTAATGATTATAAATCTTGATATTGAATTATTGGTAATTGCATGGAAAATTCAATGTTATATAAATTTCCAATTTGCATGACTTTATTTCTTAAACTTTAATAATTTTTATGAGAAATTTTATTTGCAGTCTTGAGTGGGAGACTACGTGTACAGTCCCATTGATAAATAGGGATAAAAGGGGGAAAAAACATCATTTAAAAAAAGATATTATTGTAATTTAAAATTTTTTTAAAACATAATTGTATGGACTTGCATGAATGGGGACTGTATGTAGACTAACTTAATTTTTATCTCAAAAAGGTCATTAATGGAAACTAGGTATGCTCATTTGCACTGAACTAGATCTTTCTTACAATAACTTCTTAGATAGAGAGTTCTATGCCACCATCATATCACAGAATTGGAAGCCACTTGTTGGAAAGCATAATCTTACTCTACCAATTTCCTTGTATTCTCGACCAGAGGTGATGACAAATCAGAGTCTTACTTTTTCACCCAATCTGTGAAAGCACTGTCACTGTCCATCATTTGCAGCCTATAATATTTTTATTGTATAATTTGTTGATATTATTTCCTTTTGAATGGACATGCAAGTGTGCTATGGGAAATTACTATAGCTTGCAAAAAGACCATAGATATTTAATTTTCATGGGTCCTGCAGCAAAACAAGACCATTAGATATGTAATTTTCATATATTGTAATTTTGTGTTTTGTAATATAATGTATAAATACCAAATGATATAATATGTGGTAAATTGCCTTATGTGTTGCATGAATTGTACATCATAAATATTGAATTTTTTTTTTTTTTTTAGATGCATTTTACATGATAATTTATAGACGCACTATTATGGATAATGTTCAACAGGACTTGAGAAAAATTTAATTATATTTTGGCTTTATATATAAAAAAATAATTATGCTTTTCAACAATTTTTCTTGAAAAAAATGTAGTAATATATACTATATAGGCTTTTAGATAAAACAATTTATGCATTTCAACATTATCTTTTTCTTGAAAAAGGTTTAATTATATAGACTTTTGTTAAATAAAAAAAAAACCGGGCGAAGCCCAGAATCCGGACTTCCGTGTCGTTAAAATCCGATTTCTTCCGGTTCATAACTCGAGCTAACCAGGGCCGAATCCCAGTCCAGATTTGAAATCCGAATTTTGGGCTAGGTATATCCAGATACCCGGTCCGGAATCCGGATGAACAGTGCTACTCAGAATTGCAAATTCTGTGTATCTGAACTGTTAACCACGAGTACATTGACATGCAATATATTTATTACCAATGTGTACATTTCAATGACTACAAATATTGCCATAAATGTCACAACTGTGTACTCCACAAGCACAATAACAGCTCAAACTACAATTTAGACCATAATTTTTTTTTTTTTAACATTTTAAGAGCCAAGGAAAAGACCAAAGAACTACTACCCAAAAAAAAGACCCATGAACCGATGAAAAACAAAATTAAGTTGATAGTTTTCACCCTCACATAAATATAAAACTATATGAAATTAGAATTTAGGTAATTGCCCAATGTTAATATCAACTCCCTATGACATTAGAATAGTGCCTACTCTTTATGATATGTATTCATAGAGGTATGAAAAGAATCCAAGCCAGTCTTGCTCAGAGAACCATGGAAAAATAGGTCCAAGCCCCAAGACATAAAACCAATATGACCTTAACAAAAGCATAAAAGATAATTCTGCCAATCCTATCCATTAATAAGAAGGATACTACATCAACTATCCTTAGCTGGCCAATGAAAAAAATTAAACTGAAATAATAAAACTTGAAATGGAATGTAAGTTAAAAACATTGACTGAACTTGTCAATTTCTTCTGTTTGTTTGTTTTCCATTTCATCCCCCGTACCTTTAAATATCAGTCCAGGGGTGTTACAATCGAAGTATCTGGTGCCATTATGATTCTACAAGCAATAAAAACATCATCATTCAACTAGTAACAATCGAACATGTAACACACTATAGAGTTTCATTGCTGCTGCTATTTGAGTTTTGGGGGAGGGTTAGGATCAAGAACAAAGATGCAGCAGCTCATCATGGGTCGGCATGTCCTGCAACATCATCATCACTAAAACCACCACTTTCTTCATCACTTATGTCCTCATTGCCACTGTCCACTTCAGCTATGGAATTGGTGATATTCTCCTTCTTTGCATATTGTTCACAGTACTCTGTCCACAGATAAAAGTGGAAAAACTTATATTTCTAATTCCAGTATGACATTCAATTCTATCCCTTTAGCAAGAAGAGACACAACAAGCTTCCCCTGATATTTATATCATTTTTAGTGAATGTGTCAAGAAACAATATCTTTTTTCTGATAAGTCAAGAAACAATATCAATGAAGAATATATTATAATTAGACTCAAGTGACTAAAGTACTTCCCAGTACCATACTCTTGAAGTAAGTGATACTGACTTATATTGGGAAATAAATTCGATATTTAAGTGTTAGAATGCTAAAATAAGATGGGAAAGACTACATTAAAGAATAAACTGAAGACACACTTCTTGAATTTTGCAGGCATTTCTGAGGAGATTTGTGGCCAAATCATCAGAATTTTTATGTTTTTTTAATTTTCTAGTTTCTTCCTCCTACACCATTTAAACGAACAATATATATTACACAGTCATAAATCATCTTATCCACCTAAATTTCATTTCAGAAATAAATGCCAAGCGCATGCTCAAAACAAACCATGTCACTGCCAATGTGAGTTCCAAATTTGCAAAATTTCATTCAGTTCTGATTCTTCCTTGATGTTGATTTGATAGAACACTTGCCAATATTGCAAAAAGAAAGGGAATTCACATTGTAATAAAGTTTCACCTTTTACTTTCTGATCATACTGCTTTCGGTCCTTCATCATCAATGATGCAGCATCACCATTAAGTGGGTCAGAAGGATTTGGATAAAGCAAAAGCTGTGGAAGGAACACTTCAAACACATTTAACAAATCTGTGGCAACAGAAAACATGGGTATATCATGAGAGGAATAGAAGTGAATCCACACGATTCAGAAGAGAGAGAGAGAGCGAGCTCGCTGACTTGTGGAAGAGAGTAACAGGTTCGGATCAGGGAGGGATGAATTGGTATTAACATTTGAAAACATGAATAGAGACGTGTATAAACTACATAATAGTTGAAGCTTTTGTTAAAAGAAACCAGAACCGTTAATTAATAATTACCAAACATTGGACTCCAAGATTGATTAATAACATCCAAGCACACAGAACCAGATCTGCAATTAGTGAAATAAAAAACCAAAGTCAGATTCCTTGACAACAAACTCAGAACTCAGAAGGATATTACCTGCAGTCAATTTTGCAACTGCTGATGACGAAGTCAGAAAAGCAATCATATTTCCATTGATTTATGCTTCTCAAAGAAGCAGTAGGCAGCCCAAGGTTTTTTATATTCTAATGAAACTAAACCTTTTATATGACCAAGTCTCCCAAATGCTTTGTTCATTGCAGCTAAATATTCCTAGAGCCGAAGAGATCTGTTGGAAAAATAAGTGACGAGATTGCTTTGAGGTACAAGTTCTCACAGTTCATCAACATTTGGGTGGTATATCTTGTTCACAAACCCAATAGAAGGAGACTTGTATGGATAAGCATCAGGAAGCTCAACATGGATTTTCCAAACCCCGCCTTCATAAAGGCCTGAAACCAAAAGTCATATCACATAAAGAATACATCATTAAAGAAGGAGATTCTAAACAACCAAAGGGGTTTTAAATAAGAGCGTAAGGAAAATACTTTCTTTTGGACCATGGAACTCTACATTGAAATCATTGAGTCCATCGTTTATTGTCTCCACTGCGTAATCACTCATCATCCTGGACAACATTAACACGTGAGAGGTGACAGAAAGAAGATTATCACTCATAACTTTAGCATGTGAAATTGGAACTGCAAGCCTTAAGTAGAACTCATAATAGAAGGCCAACTTTGTCAAACCGAAGTGCATACACACACAGAGATTCAACAATGGCAAGCAACTTACAACTTCATCACATCCATCTCTCTCCTCTTGCTTGGAGAAGACATCTTAATTATTATAAACTAAAACTACAACCTGTTATAATCCATCAAAGAAATTGAATTAACTTCAACAGAATAACGCATACACTTCTGTTCAGGAATATTTATGGACACAACATGGTTGAAGATAAATAGTTTGACGTACCAGAATAGGTGCCTACCTTCTTTTGCAGAGCCTCACAAGATGTTATATGAGATAGAGAAGATGGAAGCAAAAGAATCAGAAACCCCAGATTTACCTTAGCAATTGAACTAAGAACAAGGGAGACACGTATCTGTCGACCCAAAGAAAAAAAACAGTAAATGAAGACATCTTATAACAAGATCACTTACAACTGGTAAAAACAGAAATTTGATTCAACAGACCATGATATCACAACACAGGACCCACTTATCAATATTTAAACTTCCTCCATTAGCATCTTCACTTTGTTAAAATTTCAAGGTAGGACAGGCCACACTCAGAAAGTAAATTAAAGGAAATCTTAAAGAAAAACACTGCTAAAGGTAAATGACGTCAAAGATGGAACATAAAAAATAACATAACCCAACACTAAAACTGAAAGATGATACAAGATGATGGAAATAAAACTGTTAGGGCAGGTTTGGGGGTGAGAAATTTTCCAAAATTCTCATCTCATCTTAACTCATCATTACACCTTTTTCAGATTCCCATACAAAATATAATACATAATTCAACTTTTTCAAATCCCAAAATAATAATAATATTAAAACATAATATTTTAAACTTTCAAACAAAATACAAAATTCTCATCTCACCCCCCAAACCTACTGACACCAGTGATGGACATGTAAAGCATAGGCACGCAATTCCAAGCAATATCTTTGACCCTTTAGAAGAGATAACATGAGGAAATTGAAGAAGAAGAAGAAGAAAAAGAGACCGAGCAATCTCACAATAAGACTGAAAAGCAACATTAGCCAATTTTACCTGGAGTTTGTTTCCAAAAATGGATCTTTTGCATAAGCTAAACCACAAATTCTGGGTCAAGTAGAAAGTGTCTAAAACTATCTAACCAACATAGCAAACCAGTTAGAACTCAGATTTCTTCAGACCGTTTGCTTGCAGCCTAAAAACACTCCTAATCCGATGACTATCACCCTCTCCACCACAAGCTCTTTAATGAATAAGATCTGTGGATTTTAATGACTGATTTCAACTTTGAGTGTTTTTAGGTTGCAATTTTATAGAAAAACACTCCTAATCCTATGACTCTTCACCTTCTATGAGCCTGATCATAGAGTTGAAAGCATTTGCACAATGTGTCTAAAAGCCAAATATATGTAAAATATAAAAGCTAAACACATCGTCGTTCAAGTGCTCCATATCAAGCTCAAACCAGGCACCTTCCTTTATAAAAGCACGCACTGATAGTATGCTCTGGTCATAACACAATATCTATTAGCCTATTTAGTTGTCCATTTCAACAAACAGAAATTTACTACCTAAGCAGTAAACTGATGCCTTAGCATACATTATCTTCACGGATCCCTACAACATACTTCATGACTCAAATGCATTACTCCTTTGATATCAAGTTAAGATCACTCCCATAGGGCGATGATAAGAAATATTAAAAGATATTACAATAATTTTATGCGCATATACAATAATTTTCAGTCCAATAAGTTGAAATTGCCGTAACTTGCTCGAGTTCCCAATGAAATTAGAAAGAACACTGATGGTTAGAACAAGTTGAAATTGCCTTGACTTGCTCGAGTTCCCAATAAAAAAATGATAGGATCTCGTGGGCCACGGAGAAATGATCAGAAAAGGCAATTCATACAGAGGCAAATCAACATTGCAACCACTTAATTCACAAACTCTTTTTTTCACCGATAGGAATATGATGGACAAACAGCAAGATATTGAATCCTTTTATAAAACCCAGTTCAACCCCATATTCACAGAAAATTCTCACGCTCCATCACTTTCTTCCAGAAACAAATAGCGGATAATGAGTTATACGCTAAATTAAGCAAAAATGAATAAACAAAAGTGGCGGAGGTATATTCAATTCTCAAAGCCAAAAGCTCGACGAAGTTCACACTGCACATACAAGATCTGTGCAGTACCGGTAAACAGAGAGTAAATAATACATAAATTGCGCTCCGTCTGACTGATTTCTTAGAAAATGTGAGAAAACGCAAATGAAACCTTGGTGTCTTACAGTTTCCAATCAATTTTCCGAGAGAAAATTTCAATGACCCTTTACGGGTTGAGCTTGTGTTTCTGACCGAAGAGAAGAAGCCCCGAGAAACCAATGGAAGAAGAAATAGGAAGAAGAGAAATTTGCGGATGATAAATTATAGGTTTTATTTTTTTTATTTTTTATTTTTATTTTTCAAACAAGCAAATATATTACATTAGGAAAGATGATACAAGAGGAGCAATAAACATCCCAATGCAAAAACAACATTACAAAGTGGTGGAAAAAAAGAGAGAAAAAAAGTGAATTTTTATGATCAATTTCTTAGTTGTCACCCAAGTCCTACAAAGAAGACGCAGTCTTAAGATATATAACTAAGATGTTCGCAATAAATTACGAACAATAGATCCACTGCTGAAAACGGTGGAACCTCCGTGAAAAGCGGTGCGAGTGGCTGGTGCACTGTTGCTTGTTGTCCTGAGATGATTTTTGGAAAGGCCCTCAGACCTTTCTTCGAGATCACGGTTTAGGGAAAACGATAACATAACGGGAAAACCGACATCAAGTGGACAGGTTTGTTGATCGTCTTTATGTCTGCGCTCTTGTGATGGCGCGTGGCAGCCACGAGCCGGTGGGATGGAGATAGGGTGGCTTAGATGTGGAAGATGTCGACGAGACGAAGCTGCTGGTACGGCGCGTGTAGCCGTCAGAAGCGTTGTTGTATGGCGGCGCGTGGGGAACACACGCTGAAACAAGCCGCACATGAAGGCAATGCGCCAACCTTTTAGGCGCAACTCCGTGCCGTCCTAGTAGATCGGAGGCTGTAGATGGGGTGGTAGGGCATGTGTAGGCAGATGGTGGCCAGAGAACAACAAATCTGTGTAAAACCGAACCGGTGGAGAGAGGAGGAGAAAAACACTACCTTAAAAATGTAGATACAGTGCGGAAATGAAAAGGAGAATGAGAGAAGGGTGAGAGACACAGCTCCACCCTCCTCTCTGGCAAAAGCTCTCATGGAAATCGGTTTTTTCTAGAGAAAAGATAGATGTTCTCTCTCTAGGAATGTCTCTCCCTTTCGTCAGTGCAAATATCTTGATGATAAATTATAGGTTAACCGAGTGAAAGAGAGTAACTTTGTACATTTTTATAAAACATTATATAAGTAATTATAGAGTCAACTAGAAAATAAATTTTGGATAAAATAGGATTATAAAAGATAATTATTTGTGAATTTTTTTTTTTTTACTATTTCATTTTGAGGAATGCTATGCATCAGTCATTATTCACTCCTACACCTCACATTTATAACTTTTTTATAGGGTATGAGAGTATTTTTTATTCAATTAAATTATTAATTGATTAAATTATGATTGACCTAAAAGAATTAATATAAACAATAGGTTATATATGATTGACAAAGCCATATATATGACGCTCTATATATGATCTTGATCATTCAAAACAATTAAATATCTTTAAAGATCGAAACTTAGGTAGGCTTCATCAACTTCAAGAAAATACATGGGAGGAAGATTAATGATGTATGTCACATTGTCACTTTGAGGGAGGGGCCATCCCAGAAGGGCTGAGGCCGAAGAAGTCAAGTCATGGAACTCTAGGCCCAAAGATGAAACCTTCCCGTGGGCTAAGAGTCCGAGCCAAAGGACCACGTGTTGAGCCCGTGACCGCAAACCTACCTGGGAAGGCCTTTTAGCACCGAGCTCGGATATACTAATGAGATCGTCTCGGGGCTCGGCAGCCTACCGAGCCTTACCACAGGGCGCCAGACAGAACACCCAATTGCATGCGGACAGCTAAACGTGCCCGATCATGGACTTGACAGACTCAAGGCACGCCGCATTCAATGCCTGTGTTAGGAGACCTGGCACACAACAGTGCGCCCCATGTACGAAGGACGGCTCGCCCACAATCTGACACACAACCCTAACAGGAAGGTGGCTGCAGGACAGACCTAGCATGGCTAACACGGCACGATCTCCCTCAGCTGCTTAAGCCGAGGACTGACACACTGTGGCGATAGGAAATGAGTGGTAGCAGGTCTAACACCTGACATGGCACGATCTCCCTATGTAGCGGAACCCGGATCATGTATAAATAATGACCATCCCTTCTATGGGAGGGTGGACTCTCTCTAAAATCTTGAATGTTCTTACTACTCTCTAGAGCTATTCTTGTCACTAAATAATAGTTCACTGACTTTGGCATCAAAGTGACCCCAGACGTCACCGGAGCCCTTTCTTCTTCTTAGCTATAAGTGGCGTGAGCTTGGTTATCGCGTTATTGCTCGGGCTGCGAAACACAACATCAACAATGTCGCCATCTGTTGGATTTATTTTTTCATAAAAGCGTGTATTTCGCATATCGGTAGCAACACTATCCCAAACTATAAGAAGGGGAGATTACGAGGAGGAAACAATGGAAGCAAGACTCGCAAGCATGAATAAGACCATAAGAAAGCTAACAGAGGAAACTGGGACGCTCCGCCAGGAGAACGTGGCCCTCAAGTTCACCAACGAGGAGCTGGTGGGGGGAGCTGACTCGAGCGGCAACGAGCAAGAGGTCGTGGTGAGCCCTTACGGACACCGCGGCAGAAGACGAAAGACGCGAGATGCACTTCAAAATCCGAGAGCTTGGGGACAAATGTGCATAAATGGAGAAGAAAATAGACACCCCATCCATCGTAGACCAGCTACTCGTCAATTCCGATCTCCCATACAGCGCGGGAGTCATGGTTGTACCGCTTCCCCCCAAAGTCCCCCAAATGGAAGCATACAACTGGTCTAAAGACCTACTAGAGCACCTGGAGGCGTTCAAGGCCCACATGACCTTGCACGGTTTCCTAGGTGAAGTCGCATGTCGAGCCTTCCTGCTCACACTGAAAGGGGCCACCCAGACCTGCTTTGGGTCGCTATCGTCAGGAATGATAGATATTTTCGAGGAGCTTGCCCGCCTATTCATGATGTAGTTCCTGGCAAGTCGTAAGAGGAGATTTTTGGCAACTTACCTCCTTACTGCCAAACAATGAGATGATGAAAGTCTGAAGTCATATCTCTCGCGATTCAATCAGAAGCGCATGACCACAGACGACCAAGATAAGAAGATTACATTGGCGGCCCTCCTGGGCGGAATCTGGCCACAGAATCCGTTCATGCCTGAGATAGCACGAAAAACTCCTACCACATTGAGTTCATGGACCGAGCCGATGGGTTCATCAACGCTGAAAACACCTTTAAGGCCCTGACCACCCCGTGACTGTCAGAGGTAAAGTAGGTAGATTTGAAGGCGGTAGGGCAATGAGGAGGTCGCAACCGTGGAAGGGAAAAGAGGGGAGTACCAGATGCGAAAAGAATGAGAGAAGCACCAGCTCGGCCCCACGAGGGGAGCCATACTCACACAAACCTAGCAGTAGAAGTGAACCAATGCTCGAGCCCCAAAAGAGAACGACCCCGAGAGGTGGAGAACCACCTGTATTGCGAGTATCACGTGAATAACCAACATAGCACCCAAGACTGTTATGCCTTGAAAAGAATAAAAGAAGAAGAGCAGAGGAACTGGGCGCGCCAGTCGGAGAATCAAACAGACCGACTTAGAGGGAGGCGCCAGGGGTTTAGGCGAGGAGTGAGCCCAAGAAGGTAGGGAGCAAGGGAAGACAGGCGGATAAGCCCCCCAGTGGAGGACAGGCCACTCGGGGAGATCAGCACAATCACCGGAGGATATGCCAGAGGTGGAACCACTTTGTTGGCTCGAAAGGCACATGCCCGAAGGGCACCACGCTACAAGGAAGTGTTTGCCGCCGAGAAGGGCGCAAGCAGGCCCCTACAACGCACTAAGGGCACCGTGATAACCTTCGACGAAGGGGATGAAGAAGGCGTCCTCCACTCGCATGACGATGTATTGATGCTAACGATGCAAGTGGCAAACTTTAAAACCTGGAGGATCCTAATCGACAACGGTAGTTCGGTCGACATCCTATTATGGGAAGTCTTTGTTAGAATGGGCATCAATCCAGATTGACTATGCTCGACCCCAATGCCTTTCAAGGGCTTCCTGGGAGACGTCGTTCAATCGATGGGAGCCATCACTCTTTCAGTCCTGGCAGGGAAGGCGTCCAGGACCGCGACCACCATGACTGACTTCTTGGTCATCAAGGCCCATTCCTTGTACAATGCCATACTGGGACGCCCCACCCTGAACAGCTTGAAGGCAGTAACATCCACCTACCACCTCAAAATGAAGTCCCTATCGGCTCGAGGGTGGGTGAAGTCCACGGAAAGTAAGTCCTAGCCTGGGAGTGCTCGACCAAGAGTTGAGGCACGAGGTCAAAATGGTTGCGTCCATTCAAAGAACAGAAGAGGCAGCCAAGCTGGGTGCACCTCCAGTCCTGACGAAATGGGATGAAGAAGTCTGCAATGAATAGGCCATTCGGCAGGTCGCACCCAACTAGCCTTTGGACCTGGTGGCAGTCGACCAGAAGAGACCAGAACGATAGGTCCAGATCGGGACTAAGCTGGACCCAGAGATGAGAGTAGTGTTGATATCTTTCCTTATCGAGCACCGAGATGTGTTTTTCTGGAGCCATGAGGACATGCCTGGGATCGACAATTCCATCATCGAGCATCAGCTCAACGTCAACCCAATAGCTCAGAAATTCAAGCAGAAATGGTGGAGCTTTAGCGCAAAGAAGTATGGGGCGATAGCTGAGGAGGTGGACCGCCTTCTAATGGCAGGATTCATCTGAGAGGTCCACTACCCAGAATGGCTGGCTAATGTAATTTTGGTGAAGAAGGCCAACGGGAAGTGGCGGATGTGTGTCGATTTCACTGACATGAATAAAGTCTGCCCGAAAGATAGCTTCCTCTTACCACGCATCGACCTGATTATGGATTTGACGGGAAGGCATCCCCTTCTTAGCTTTATGTATGCTTATTCTGGGTACAACCAGATCAGGATGAACCCAGAAGACGAAGGGAAGACAACATTCATAACAAACCAAAGGCTCTGCTATTACAAAGCAATGTCATTCAGCCTAAAGAATACGGGGGCCACCTACCAACGGTTAGTCAACCAAATGTTCAAACAACAGATTGGCCGAAATATGGAGGTGTACATAGACGACCTGTTGGTGAAGAGCAAAGGGCCCAGACAGCATTTGGCAAACTTACGAGAAGCATTTTTCGTCATTCGGCAATATCGAATGAAGCTGAACCCTTTGAAGTGGGTGTTTGGTCCAGAGACGGGTAAGTTTCTGGGTTTCATGGTCTCCGAGAGAGGGATTGAGGTGAACCCCGAAAAGGTGGAAGCAGTGATAGGAATGCCTCCCCCTACAACCTTCACGAAGTCCAGAGGCTGGCTAGGCGGGTAGTAGCCCTGAACCGATTCATCACTCAATCAACCGACTGGTGCCTACTATTCTTCAAAGTCCTAAGGAAAGCCCAGGAGTAGGATGAGACCTACAAAAAGGACTTCACCAATTTGAAATTGTACCTGAGTCACCCCTCACTACTAAGTCAAACAAAGCTCGGGGAGGCCCTGACGGTGTACCTAGCAGTATCACCATGCGCCGTATCAGCCGTACTTATCTGGGACACGAAAGAAGGGCAGCGGCTTGTCTACTACATTAGCTGGGCCTTCCGTGGCTCATAGGCAAGGTACCCCTGGATGGAAATGTTAGTATTCGCCCTAGTCATCTTGGCCAGGAGATTAAGATCGTATTTCCAGGCCTACCCGATGAAAGTACTCATAGATCTCCCCCTCAAGAAGGTACTGCATAAGCCAGACACCCCTAGATGGCTTGCAAAATAGGCGATCGAGCTCAGCGAATTCAACATGGAGTATTAGCCTTGAGCCACAATCAAAGGACAAGTGTTGGTAGATTTCATTGTCGAGTTTACCAATTTCCCGGAAGAAGTTCCGAACACACCCCAAGGAGAGCCCTAGCAAGTCTACATCGACGGCTCGTCCTGTCTGGCTGGTGGGAGAGTAGGAGTGCACATCATCACCAAACAAGGAGAGGATCACAACTATGCAGTCAATCTGGCCTTCAAAACGACCAACAATGAAGCTGAGTAAAGCGCTCTTGGCCGAAATGACATTCGCACAATTACTAGGAGCTGAAGAAATAAAAGTGAGAGCGGATTCCCAAGTGGTTGTTAGCGAGGTACTGGGGCAATTCGCCACAAATGGGGAAAGGCTGAAGAAGTATCTTCAATTGGTCTGCAACTACCGCGACCGCTTCCTCTACTTTAGCATCCAATAGGTGCCAATAGGAGAAAACCAGAAGGCAGATCGTCTGGCAAGGGTTACGTCGGGGCAGGAAGAACTCCCACTTCCAGAGCACACCGTAGTCAGGACTGTCGGCGCCCCTTCCATCGGGGTGGAAGTGTTTGTCACAACCCTAACACCTCCCGAGTGGGCAACAGACATCCAGAAATTCCTGCAGGAATGGCAGCTACCCAGTGACCCGGAAGAAGCACGAAAGGTAAGGAATAGAGCGGCCCGATTCACCATGTTGGAAGGAGTTCTGTACACAAGAGGTTTCTCCGAGCCACTCCTCAGATGCCTCTCACCAGATGAAGCTCAATACGTATTAGCAGAGATTCACGAAGGGATTTGTGGAAGCCACTTAGGAATGAGGGCTCTGGCTACAAGAGTAACTCGGGCCGGATATTACTGGCCCTGTTCCCTCAAGGATGTGGAAGACTTTGCCAAGAAATGCCCAAAGTGTTAGGAGCACGGGCCAATTCTGCACTGCCCGACAAAGGAGCTGACATCTCACGGCCACGTGGCCCTTCGCCCAATGGGGCCTGGACCTGATTGGCCCATTCCCGGTAGCAAGAGGAGGAGCCAAATTTGTCATTGTCGCAATCAACTATTTCACAAAATGGGTCAAAGCAGAGGCTCTCACAAAAATACCTCCCGAACCATCACGAAATTCCTGTGGAAGTCAGTGGTCTACCGATTCGGCATACCTCAAAACTTCATATCGGACAACGGAAGACAGTTCGACTACACACATTACTGAGAATGGTGCATAGAGGTCAGAATTAAAGTGAAGTACTCCTTACCAAGACACCCTTAAGCCAACGGACAAGCTGAAGCAACCAAGAAAACCCTCTCCACCCATGAGCATGGGCCGAAGAGCTCCCGAGCGTGCTATGAGCATACCAGACCACTGTCTGAAACCCCACTGGGGAGACACCCTTTGCCCTCACCTACAGCAGCGAAACGGTAATTCCCGTGGCAGTCGAACTCCCCACATTCTGTGCCCAACATTTTGACCCGGACACTAACAACAGCCGAGAGCCTGGATGTCGTGGAGGAGAGAAGAGAAGAAGCGGCAATCCGGATGGCAAATAACAAGCGAAAGGCAGAGCAATACTTCAACAAATGGGTAAGGCCGTGCTCTTTCAAGGTAGGCAACCTGGTGCTACAATAGACTGGAATAACTGCCCCAAAAGAATGGAAGCTGGGACCATGATGGGAAGACCCATACGTAGTAACTGCGAGCAATCGACCCAATTCCTGTTGCCTAAAAAACAGCTAGGGACACGAGCTACCCCACCCGTAGAACGCCGAACACTTAAACAAGTATTATGTGTAGAAGTATAAGGTAACACTTTGTACGAATGACTATGAATGAATGAGGACGTCTAGATGTTCATCTCAAATCTCTTGTTGTCTAAAAAATAAAAATAAGCCGAGTCCTTACACTCGCAAGAAGACAAGTTCCTTGACTTGACTCGTTGCGGGGTAAGGTCCCAAGTCCCCAGACTTGACACCGACCCCCCATTCAATAAAGTCGAGTCCTTACACTTGCAAGAAAACGAGTCCCTTGACTCGACTCGTTGCGGGGTAAGGTCCCAAGTTCCTGGATTTGGCACCGACCCCCCATTCAATAAAGTCGAGTCCTTACACTCGCAAGAAGACAGGTCTCTTGAGTCAATAAAAGTTGAGTACACTCGCAAGAAGATGATTCCCTTGATTCATTGTGAGGTAAGATCCCAAGTCCCCGGATTTAGCACCGACCCCCTCATTCAAGTAAGTCGAGTCCTTATACACGCAAGAAGACGGGTCCATTGACTTGATAAAAGTTAAGTACACTCACAAGAAGACGAGTCCCTTGACTCGTTGTGGGGTAAGGACCCAAGTCCTCGGACTTAGCACCGACCCCCCATCCAACAAAGCCGAATCCTTACATTCGCAAGAAGATGGGTCCCTTGACTCGATAAAAGTTGAGTACACTCACAAGAAGACGAGTCCCTTGATTCATTGTGGGGTAAAGTCTCAAATCCCTAAACTTGGCACTGACCCCCGTCCAAGTCCCTTGACTCGTTGCGGGGTAAGGTCCCAAGATCCCGAACTTGGCACCGACCCCCAGTCCTTACATTCGCAAGAAGACGAGTCCCTTGACTAGATAAAAGTTGAGTACACTCGCAAGTTACACTCGCAAGAAGACAGGTCCTTTAACTCAATAAAAGTCGATTACACCCACAAGAAGACAAGTCCCTTGATTCGTTGCAGGGTAAGGTCCTGAGTCCCTGAACTTGGCACCGACCCCTGTCCAAGTAAGCCGAGTCCTTACATTCGCAAGAAGACAAGTCCCTTGATTCGTTGCAGGGTGAGATCCCAAGTCTCCAGACTTGGCACCGACCCCCCGTCTAGCAAAATCGAGTCCTTATACTCGTAAGAAGACATGTCTCTTGACTCGATAAACCAAATCCTTACACTCGCAAGGAGACAAGTTCCTCGACTCCCCACGAGTAAGGTCCCAAGTCTCAAGACTTGGTCCCGAGATCCCGTTCACATAAGCTGAGCCCTCGCCAGAATCGAGTAGAAAAATATGGAAGAGAGAAAAAGGAAAACAAAAGAACACAACAGTTGCGAGAAACAAGTCTTCATTTGATTCATCAAAACATACACGGTTACAAGAAAAACTCAAGGAGTGCTATACAAAGTACTACAAAAACAAAAAAACAAAAAAGGAGAGGAGGGGGGGGGCGAGCCCATCACTAGGATGGAGGCAGAGGAGCGCCTGAAGGGAATGGAGGATGCCTTGGCTTTCCAAAATTTTTGATGAAGGCTTCCGCCTAGGAACTTAGAAGGAAGGAGGATAAAGACAAGGTGTACAAATCCAACTCGGGATTCTGCAACAGGTGTTGGTGCATCCGCTTGAGGCCATCCTGATAGTCGTATGACCAGGTCGTGTCTTGGACAGCTTTGGCATTCGCCATCCGAGATCGAATCTCCCTAAAATATTTGGCAACGTCATCCAGACAAGACCTCAAGTTGGCAATCTCCATGTTGCGGGATAAAAGGTCAATGTTCTTTTGGATCCCCGACTACGAAAGCTCACTGATACACATCTTCACCCACCGTAATTGTTCTCTTAAGTGTTGGGCCTCTTGAGAATGCTTGAAATATGCCCAAACAACAACTTTGAACACTGTTCAACAGCTAGGGCCCGACCCCGTCGGGATTCCTCAAGCTCCCTTCGGGCAGACTCTGTCTCCTCCCTTGATTCTCGCAGTTCCTTCTGAACTGACTCCAACCGCTCCTGAGCGGCTTCCAATTCTGCTTCCCGAGTGACCAAACTTTGTTTGGAAGCAATGCAAGCCTCTACGAGTCATTTCTTCACCAACATCAACTAAAAGGGTCGCAACATCTGGCCTACACACTCGGTGGCATCAGCACGAGCCTTGTCCAGAGTTGAGGCTGAAGCCTGCATTCGCTCTGCCCGGAAAGGAATATGAGGGGCCAGCAACAGCTAGCTGTCAAGAAAAATCCAGAAGGGATCCTTAAGTCTCGCCGCATGGGCCGGGCGTTACTAGAAATGAAGCTTCGGAGTTGTCGTCGTCACTTAGATCTATGACGTTAAGAGGGTCTTGGGAAGCTAGGCCGCCATCGGTCCCACTTGGCCCTAGATGAAAGAGGGGGAACAACCACCACAACTGGAGAGGCAGGTCTGCGTCCTCCGCCGAGCTCCAAGCTGCAGTAGGAGGAGCTTCGGGTCTCAATCCCTCGCCTTCCCCACCTCCTTCTTCTTCATTTTCTCTTCCCTCATCTGGGAAGACAAATTCTACCCTCGACCCTTCTAGGCTCTTGGCTCAGCAGGGGTTTGGCTCTACCTCCCGTGGTCCGGGCTCTAGGGTCTGAATTGTGGCGTACCTTTGGTCACTTTGCCTGACGATTAGAAGAACTCGAGGCGAGCTTCAGGGGAGAGGGCAGTGCCTTGTGAGGGGGAATGCCACCCAAGAAATTCCTATCGATAGCATACAAGCAGTCGGGCGTAGATAAGTAGTTGCAGATGTTCTCGTCAAAAAGGACCAGATCGGTCTACGACTCGTTAGGGTGGGTCCGCACCCAAGTTGTCACCAACTCCAACCAAGCCTCTTCCCTCCGATTGAGGGTAAGTTCCAGGCTCTTCGCAGAAGGGGGAATCCCCAACACGCCTGAATAAGGGTACTCCTTGTGGGTGGCCTCCCCTTCGGGATACTCCCAGTCCAAGCTCGACACGAAGAAAAACTTTCGGGTTCACTCCTTTATGCTCAAGCCAGGCGATCTTTTGGCCCAGAGATCAGGCTTGGAAACTGACGATGCTTCCCGGTCGGTAGTTAAGGCGATATACATACAAGAAATCCCGAGCCATCAAATTTGGGTATTCTTCAGGAGTCTGCTGAGTATCATCCGGAAGATGATGCAACTAGATATCAAGAGCCGCCACGCATTAGGGTGGAGCTGGGACTGGGCCAATCCGAGGTAATGTAAAACCTCGCGAACCGAATGACAGAACGAGAGGCGAAGACCATTGGTGAACATTTGTTGGTAAAGAGCCACCCTCGTTACCGTGCCATCAGGGTTCACCGTGTACTCACCCCAAGGAATCTCTAGAACCACGGTAGGAGGAATCTTATACTTGGAGCGGAATGCCCTGAGGTCATCGCTGGAGACGGAGGAAACCAAGCGTTTCCCCCCGAAGTACAGAGGAATAGGATCAGCTTTGGGTGCCATCAGAATGGTGGGAAGCAACATGAAAACGGTGACTGAGAAAAAAGAAGGGAGGAGAACACGACGGCTTGAGAGAAAGAGAGTGAGAAACGGTAGAAACACAACAGACACAGGCAGGAAGAAAAGGTGAAAAAGAAAGGGAGTGGACCTTATATCGTGAAGCAGGATGGAGAGTACGAGGGAAACGAAGCGACTCTGACAGTGGTGTACGGTCTCTGAAGCGACCGTAGAAATGGAAGGTGTCGTGTCAAGAGAGTGAGGGGCACGGACCAATGAGGTCCCAAGATACGAAGGGAAGGGCGGCCAGCACGTCCAATCGATCGTCGGGAAATGGGACGTCCTCGGAAAAAGGGGAGAGGCGCCCCTTCAATAGTAGTTGGCCTCGAAAACTTGAAGCAACGGAAGCCGAACGGGCGACAACATAATTAGCAGTATTGTGAATTCCCAACACGTGCCCGTGATAGGAATTCGAGGGGTACTATGAAGGAGGGACCCATCCCAGAAGGGCCCAGGCCCAAAGAGGTCAAGTCATGGAACTCTAGGCCCAAAGACAAAACCCTCCCATGGGCTAAGAGTCCGAGCTATAGGACCACGTGTCGAGCTCATGACCGCAAACCTACCTGAGAAGGCCTTTTAGCACCAAGCTCGGATATACCAATGAGATTGTCTCGAGGCTCGGTAGCCTACCAAGCCCTACCGCAAGGTGCCGGATAGGAAGCCCAATTGCACGCAGAAGACTGAAAGGGCACAGTCATGGACTTGATAGACTCAAGGCACGCCGCATTCAATGCCTGTGTCAGGAGACTCGGCATGCAACAATGGGCCCCACGTATGAAAGACGGCTCGCCTACGATTTGACACACAACCTTGATAGTAGGGATAAGCACCGACCAATTCGGAATCGGTATGGCCATCCTATGACTCCGACTCCGACTTTGTCGGAGGTCGAATCCAACCTTCGACTCCAACTCTGAGAGGCACATCCTCTACCCCGATTTGTCGGAATAGAGTCAGATTTTGGACTTTTTTTGCTTTTCTTTTTTAACATCATATTTGGCCTACTTTTTTTAAAAAAAATTGTGCTTTCAAAAATTACAATCTAAACTAAATAATTCACTTTTGATTATAACAAAAAATACAACTAACTAAAAACAAATATTAACATGCTTTCAAAAATTAAAAAATAAAAATAAATTAAATTACAAACTTCCAAATGCACCAAAATAAATTAAATTACAAACTTCTAAATCCCAACAAATGAACCAAAATAAAGTAAGTAAATGTTACAAACTTCCAAATGTTCCAACTTCCAAGTTGTGCCTGAAACAAATATGAAAAGATTAGTAAAAAAAACATAAAGGAACATAGGAAATGCTTGGCTGCAAGATACGTATTTTGGCACTAGATTAATGTGGTTTCTGACTCCAAAAATGGAATTTGGGTCCTAAAATAATACAGAAGATCAATAACAATATGTTTATAAGATTAGATATGGATAAGTATACATATATATGTATGTATACAAAAATATGTATTCTCTATTACATAATGATTAATTATTTTTATTCCTTACCAATAATAAATCAAATTCCAGCCTTCCAGACGCCAGCTTGCTTTGCTCCATTTTCAACCCGCCCAACAAAACCCAGCTTGTTCCCCATTTCCTCACCCACTCATTCTCACTTCTATACCAAAACCCACATGATTATTATTGAAAATAAGAACATTAATAACATAAATAATAGATAGATTCATATAAAAGAAATAATATAACAAACACATATCATAAACCCACTACATAGATCATATCACCAACACTCATGATTGAAAGGTACCCTTGCGTACATACTAGCCAATTTTAAACATCACAACAAGCATTGGAATATATATTACGGGTACTAGCAGTACTCTTAAAACTTGAAAACTTTCAGTCTTTACACATGCACACAACTAACAAATGCAGCAGCATACTTAAATTTCCAAATCATCAACAGAACCATCTTTATAAGTTATAACACAGAACCATCAAAATTAACAGAATCATCAACAAAATATGTTCATCCCAAACACATTTTTTAGCAAAAGGGATATCAATTCCAGGCAAACCAGGCAACTCATATCTGCATGCTTATTTACATACAATATGGATAATGCACGAAAATACTTCAGTGCCTACTCTACACAGCAAATGTTCATAAGTCTGAAATTCAAGAAGATCAAATGGTGTTTCCTTCTGTGCCATTGAAACAAAAGTATATAAAAAATAGGGGTGGATTTGAAAAATGAGAAAGTTATGGATGAAAACACCACTAAAACAACATAAAAAATTACATATTTTTGGGTAACGGATTCCCCAAACATAATCACCAAAATAAACCCAAATTACCAATCAGCAAATTAAAACCCAATCATTTGATTGTATAAATCAGTACACGACAGGGGCAATCTAGGAGCTTACTGTGGTGAACCAAGATCTGGAAAAAGCACTATCAAAAGCCAAATCTGGAAATAACCATAGAAAAAATCAACATTACCAACCTCAAAGATTTGATTAAAGAACAGAGACATGGGTTTGGCTAACTTGCCGACTTCGAATCTTCGATGGGCAGTGATTAATCTATGATTGAGAGTGTAAGAGATCAATAGGCGATGGGTATTCGAGGGACAACGTTTGCACAACTACAGTACATGCTACAATCACACATCGACTAAGTATGGGATTTGTTGATGGTTTATAAGCTCCTAGGCACCATTTCCTTGTAAGCTAGTTTTCAAGGGTGTGTTCTACCTGGTGGATTAATAACAAATGGTATCAGAGCCACCCCACGTCTAAGGCCATGTTGCAATGGTTGCAATCGTGCAGCACGGGGGGTGATGCCGGCATGGCAGTGTTCGCCCGGAGTTAGGAAAAGACCTAGTGCACAGCCAGCTCGTGTGAGCACGGAGACCGTTTTGGACGCCGGCTGTGAAGCGTGGTGGTTGTTATGATCCCACATCGACTAAGTATGAGATTGGTTGATGGTTTATAAACCCATAGGCACATTTTCCTTGTAAGCTAGTTTTCAAGGATGTATTCTACCTGGTGGGTTCATAATAGTACACCTCAAGAAGCCACCGACGGCGACGATAGCTCCTAGGGTTTCAAGGGAAACTTGAGAGAACGAAGGGATTTTGGGAGTGAGGGATCGAGGGTGAATAGCGACTTGGGGGGGGGGGATCGGGGGCATTACAATCACCGGTGGGGACTGTAGCATAGTTGTTGACGGCTGCGTGAGGGAGGGCTGCGAGAAGTAGTGAGATGACTGTGAAGAATCTGAAGATTGAAGACGAAATGGGGGAGAGGGGGAACTCGGGAACCCTAAGGGCCTAATTCCTAAACAATTAAGTTATAAACAAATAGAAACGGTACCGTATAGTAGTATACTAATTACTATGAATCTATTTTATATATATGTATATGAAGATTCAAAAAAATATAAATTTAAGAGTATTAAACTATATATAGTATATTATACTATGATATTTATATAGTATACTATGAATCTATGATATATATTAATATATATGAATATTACTAATACTAATTATACTATTACTAATCCACACCATTATGGCCTATTTTATATATAATATAGTATTGCTATAATATACTATTAGTTTATTACTATATCTTATAGTATAATTACTAATACTATAGTATCATACTATTAGTATATAGTAATACTATTGGTATAGTACTATTACTATATGTTAGTGATAATATAGAATTATCACTAATACTATAGTGATATTAATACTATATATAGTTATAGTGATTAGTATAACTATATTAGTATTAGTTATAGTGATTTTAATTTAGCATAACTATATATTAGTATTTGCTATAGTGATTTTAATTTAGTATAACTATATAATAGTATTAGTATAAATATTAGTATAACTATATCACTGATAGTAGTATTATACTAATACTACTAGTATTAGTATTACTATATCACTATAGTTAATAGTATCATATAGTGATATAGTATTAGTAACTAATACTATAGTGATTTATATAGTAATTGATATATAGACTTAAAGTGGATTACTAATAGTATTAGTATTGGGCCATAAATCTAATTAATATTCTAATGTATATTAGTATTGCTAATATATTTATCAAAAGAAATATGTTGAGAATTTATTAGGCCAAAAATATAATTAAATAAGATATTGTTATATAAGATTTATATGATTAATACTTTAGTTATTATACATTAGTGGTATATGTTATTATAAATTTATAGATTAGTGTTTAGCTATTACTATTACATGTTATTATATATTAGTATTACATGTTATTATGCATTTTAGTGTTTATAGTATAATATATACATTAGTATTACATGTTATTATATTTATACAGTAGTAATTTAGTGTTATATGGTAGTAATATTGTAAATTTTGTAATAGTATGATGTTTACATATAGTCATATACTAAACTATTATTAGTCAATTTAGTCTATATATATTATAGTATAAATATATTATTTAACTCGTATATTATTGAGTTTAACTAACTATATAAGATATAGTTGTATAAAATTTAAATGATTAATATATAGAAAAATACATATATTTTTATAAAATATGTATAAAATCGGAGCCGGAGTCGGAGCTGGAGGCGGGGTGTCTAAGTCAGATCGGAGCGAAGCGGAGCCGGAGTCAGTTCATCAATGACTTCGACTTCGACTTCCAAGGGGAAAAAATTCTGGCTGAGTCGGAGCGGAACTGGAGCGGAGTTGGATTTTCGGATTTTTGCTCAGCCCTACTTGACAGAAAGGTGGCTGCAGGATAGACCTAGCATGGTTGACACAGCACAATCTCCCTCAGTTGCCTAAGCCGCAGACTGACACACTGTGGCGACAGGAAATGAGTGGTAGCAAAATTGACACCTAACACGCCAATATCTCCCTTGGCAACGGAACCCGGATCAGGTATAAATAACAGCCATCCCTTATACGGGAGGTTGGACTCTCTCTAAAATCTTGATTGTTCTTACTATTCTCTAGAGTTATTCTTGTCACTAAAGGATTGTTCATTGACTTTGGCATCGGAGTGACCCTAGACATCACTGGAGCCCTTTCTTCTTCTTAGTTGCATGTGGTGTGAGCTTGGTTATCGCGTTATTGCTCGGGCTGCGAAACACGACATCAACAATCACAATATATCAAAGGCATGAAGGAGACTGGAAGGGTTTTAAAAGGGAGAAAATCACACGAGGTAAGAGAAAAAGGCCACTTTGACAAGTAGTCCATTGAAAATTTCACTAGAATTTGGTCGATTGACAACTCGACTCATGTGTTCATTCGACACTCATTCAAGACTCGGATTCGTTTGTTTTCAAAACTTCTCTCAGCTTAGCTCATCACATCTCATCTAATCATTACAATTTTTTAAAATTCCTACACAAAATAAAATAAACATCAATTTTTTCAAATTTCAAAACAAAATTAATATTAAAAATTATATTCTAATAATATTTTATTCAACTTTTAACTTTAATCTTAACTTATCTCATCTCATATGCGAAAACAAACGAGGCCTTAATCTATCAAAATATCAAGCAAAAAGTTTGCTCATTGCTCACTTGAGGCTTGATTAAGCGAGAATTACAACTTAAATTTGCTAGACTCGAGGTAAACAGTGTGAAATTACCACTTGTTTCAAAAGTTTAAACTTATATGAAGATGTAGATTTTTATTATTTATTTTATATCTTAATACTCAGCCTCACGTGTAGGCCAGACTCTCCTACAATAAATGGCCCAATACATAGAATATTTAATTAATTAATGAGATATAATGTAGAGCCAGGGTTCGAACTTAAAATATCTACTCTGATTACATATGAAATTATCACTTTTTTTAAAAGCTTAAATTTATAAGAAGAGGTTTATTTTTATTATTTATTTTATATCTAAGCGGACAATACGTTGCCTGAGTGATGGTGCACCATATCGTTTTATTTTTCAAAATTCTGACTTAATTTGATGGAGAATTAATTGCAGTTTGAAAAAAAAAATCAGCATTTAAACGCTTGATATGTATTTTGTACAAATAGATTATTATATATATATTTAGGGTTTATTTTACATATTTATCTCTATCCCACCCTACAACCTAAATTCACCACAATTAACTTTAAAAAATCATAATCCATCCCATCTTAAACGAGTCTGATAGGATTCTCAATTCTTGCCTACATATGTTGGAACAACCAGTTCTCTACTATCCAATCATTACCACCTTCTATTAATAATGGTCTTCAAAATGGATTACTCGCATGCAATATAATAAGAGAAGTGATCATGCATTCATAAATAAATTTACAGATTGATATGGATTTATATGATCCGTTAGACTTATTTTATAATAAAAATAACGTTATAATTTAAAATATTAATAAATCAAACCATATCAATTTGTGAGTTTAATTTTATCTAATCTCTTAACTATTAAAGTATTTCTCTTATAATAAACTAATTAAGATAGCAATCCCAAGCTAGGAAATACAGAAAATTCTCACAATATATCGAAATATTATTACAATTTTGATGATTAATTACACGTGACTGTACTGCGTGGTTATATCAACACATGAATGACCAACAAGCTGATCATACAGCAGAGAGAGCGAACGACTCCTATTAAAAACAAAAGAAAATAAAAGAGTAATGTACCAATAAAAAAATATTGCAAATATTCGATCAGCCTGATCGATAATATACAGAAAGCTGAGATGAAGTCATGGCTCCTCATGCAAGCTGAGAACAGATTCTAAAACATAAACTTGCAGCCTCAAATTCAGAATGTAAGTAGCTGTCTGAAGTAAAAGGTTGTCCGGTTGCAGATCTTGCCCACCAGGCACAATCCTCTGCAGCTTTTGGACCTTCTTTCCAACCTCCCCTTGCCTTCTTCTTCTTCTTCTTCTACTTCTCCTCAGTTTCACTCCAAACATTTTACCATCGGCCTTAACCTTGAGCTGGTTACATAAATGTCTGCATGATGGACCTAAAGCCATGATGATGATCAGGCATCAACTCTCAAGTAGCTCAACAATGGCAGAGAGATAGAGGCGTGGAGATCAGGGATTATAATATCGAGGCGTACGTAGAAATGCAGATGTGTATAGAGTTTTTATATATAAAAGTAGTGAGATTGAGACGTGAGAGTGGCCATGTGAAGTCTATCTGGCAGTAGGGTTTGCTTTTGTGGAGAGAAATAAGACACGCAAGCAAGACAGCCCAGTTTTCTGTACCTATGTGCATGGGAGGGGGGCCGGGCCGAGCTAGTTCATGTGAATCGGTTTCATTGGATTAGAAGTTAGAACATGATCATACTAATGTTTATAGCCACTAGTTTTCTTGGGGGGGATCAGGACAACTCTGTCCTAGTAATCCTCGAATCCAGCTAAGAGCTGCCCTACCCTGATCACGTGCTGGGATTTGTCTCCCAGTGATAACTTTAATCCATCTTTTCTTTTGTGGATAAGCTCTGCAGGTTTTCCATGCCTGCATTTATGCAGTTCTGCGGCTGCTGCATGCTGATCATACTACAGCCTGCTATATGTTGTTTGTTTCACAAATTGCATGGCCAATTAAACTATTAATTAAAGCTTTGTAACACACATTGGACAAAGCTGTCCGTCGAGTCGATTTTTTGTCTGTTTATGAGGTTTAGATGATCAATGCATGCTTGGTTAGATATATAGGATATTTCTCTCGAATTTTTAATAAACTTCAAGAATCATGTTTTTCTTTTTAGTTCCTAAGTTTTTCATGGCCCAGAAGATTCAGACAAATGTTAATTTATTAATTATTGAAGTACTGGCCGGGAATCTTGTCCTCCCCCATGTTGCTAATCTGCCCACCAAATTAATTTCTTTATCTAGGAACCGCACAAAAGAAGAAAATCAGAAAAACATGACCAAGGCCGGAATGATTCGTGTCAAATCGTGTTAACAGATCGTGTTCGTATCATGTCAATATATGTATATTATACTATATGAGTCAATCCGAACACGACCCGTTAAACTTATCGTATCAAAATTTCAAACCCTAACGTGACTGATTAACATAATTGGTTGACACGACACAACCCGTTAGTGAATACTACAAAATAGTTTGACACGACACAATCCAGCCCTATTATCGTGTCGTATTCGTGTTAGATTAACGGATCGTGTCACATAATACTACCCTTAAGTGTGACTGAAATAATAAAATGAAAAAGAACATTTTTCCAATTTCCCAACATGCGTGCTTGCATCATGGATTTTGTTATTCGTTCCTACTCGGAACCTATTTGGAGCAAGCAATGAGTTCACTGAATTTTTGGTGTTGCCCATGCTCAATTAACCCAACTATATATTTCATAGTAGCCTTTGTATAATAAAATAATGCAGAGATGTTAATATTTCTGGTTAATTCGGCTCAAATATTTCTTTGCGAAATAACCAAACAAAAATGATACATTCCAACTTCCCAAAAATTATTCAAATCAACCATTATTGTGACTAAAAACATTCTTTCTTGATCTCTAAGAAACTTGATTTATTCAGAATAGCCGTAACATGATTGGCATATATATGATTGTATAAGAAAAATTGCAAAGGTGCATGAGCTGAAAAGGACGATCGTCCTGATCCAGTCACCAAAATCAATAACATAACATGTTAGAAGGAAAGATCCAAAGCAGTGTACAGAATTTATGTTGATCGCCAGGGATTATCCCCATAGTAGTAAGCAGTACCAACCATTAGTGCTACCGTAGCACCTTGGGCAACCACACGAGCTCTCATTAGCACCTGACCCAAACGAGAATTGCCTTGTTTGAAACTAATCAAGCCAGCCGTGAGCACCCCGGCGGTCAGAAGAGCACCTGCAGTATTTGCATATCCGTCAACCAAACAAATATACCAAGTATCCATTAGATAGAAATAAACAGCTGAAAATATTGAAGGTGGTGACGATAAATCTTGAAGTTCAGTGATCAACCTTGCAAAAGAGTAATGATAGGCATACAACCATTTTACGACCATCTGACATGGCAGGCTAAATCAACTAACACAACAGCAAATAATTAATTTTTTTAATCTATGATAACTCAGTTTTTTTTCCTAATTAAAAATCTAACAAAAAAAATTGCTTGCCCAAGCACCGTTGAAACTGGTCCCGAAAGAATGTTATAGCTCAAATCAAGAACTTCCAGCTAGTTCGAGTAAGGTCAGAGGGCAATTCACCAATATTGAGATGGTTGCTTCAAAGATCAAGCAATTTCAGCTGGTCCAATCAACACAAGGGTGAAATACTGTCCCTTTGAGACCCATTTTGGAGAGAAAAAACTCGTTCACACTACTAGCAACTGAAAGATTACCCTTCACATTCTCACAGACAACATCCTCCCATTTACAGCGGATTGATCACTGAACAAGGCTGCGACAACGGACCCAAATATGAGGTTTCCTGCAAATTCTTTCAGTTCCATGCCAACATATTATGGGGATCACAGGTTAGGGGTAAGGGTGCTGGGCGGGCACCCGCACTGGCCTGCCTGGCCCCAGCATCAAGCAGGCACACGGGAGAATTTTTGTAAGAAAATTCACATGCAAGCAGGTGCGGATATATATATAAAGATCCCCACCCGCCTGCCTGCATATATATAAAGATCATATAATATATTTTATATTTCATTTTTTAAAAATTATATATATATCAAAACGAGGTCATTTACAGAGTTAAAAAACTTCCTAAACAACACCATTTAGGCAAAGTATAACCTCAACCAACCCCCCCCCCCCGGGCAGGGGGGCGGGCAATTTCCTCCCCTCTCCCCCATCTCCTGAATCACCCTCATTCTCTCTTCAGCCGCTGCGTTGTCTCTATTGGTCTCGCACATCGATGTTGCCGTGGTAGTCACCGTCACTGTCTCCCACTTTCCACTCCAAGTGAGTATCTTGAATCCTCGGTGGAGTTGTCCTAAACGGCGGATGGCCTATAGGCCAATCCATCCGCCCGGCATTCGGGTGGGGTCACTCGCCCATGTGGAATGGGGCCGGGGACCAAACTCAGTCCCTTGCCCATGTGAGTGCGGGCAGGGTGGCCCGCCCACTAGGGGTGGGTAGCAGGCCTAGTTGGGGATGGAATAGTTTAGCGCCTTTCCATGCTAGAGATACCAAGAGGAACTTAAAGAATAGATGAAAGCAACAGTTACATTGTTACATTTTCATGACCAACTAAAACTGCATAAAAAAAAAAAAGTAACGTTACCACCTAGGATATTGTGTGTGTAGAACAATGAATCCATTTTGTATACCACACCGATCCAGCTTTAAAGTAACATTGGTAGTCCTGAAAAATTCCGAAGTCTTTCATTAAGGTACCATTACCATACCAAATATCTTTCTATAATTCACCTTTCAGACCACTTTGAAATTCTAGCATTAATGAAACAGATTAAAGCCTTTTGCTGTTGCTTTCAAAACACAAGCCCCACAGCTTCCTTGAAGCTCCTTAAGACACAACTTCTCTCCAAAAAACTATACTTCCACACTAAAACCACTCTATCATCACAATATCATTAACCAATCTCCAAAGCATTTCATTGAAAGAACTTGAGTCACAGAGAACCAGTCTTACAGACGGTTGCCACTCTTCTTAGGCAAAGAAATGGAGCCTTAATGCAAAGAGAACCTTAAGTTGCCGAGAGTGTTACCCACTCGTGGGTAGCCCAAGTGGTAAGGGCGGACTTGTGTGCATGTGCCCCATGTCACACATTCGATTCCCCCTAGGATCAAACTGCGATTTAAGTGGGAGGCCATGGTGGTGGGTTGCTATGCTAGTCTCCCCAAGGGTCTAGGTTCCATAGGTGAGTCCTAAGGGCTTTGCCGTGGGTGGTTCCCCATCAGAAAAAAAAAAGGTGCCGAGAGTGTTGTAAAAGCACACATGTTTAAACAAATAATGTATAATTTTTTTATTTTTTATTTTTATGTCGAGGAACCTCTCCAAGGCAGGACCCTTCGAATCCACCCCTACAGAGTAAATCCTGGTCCCGTGCACCGCACCCTCTGAAGTTTCTCTACATAGAACTGGTTAAATCACTGGCTTTCACCAGGGGGTGTGGCCCCTAGAGATTGTTTGCACCCAAGGGGATTTGAACCTTAGACCTGAGGGAGCAGACCCCAATCCCAAGGCCTTTACCACTTGAGCCAATAATGTATAATAACAAACTAGTATAAAAATAGAATTAAAAAAAGCCTAAAAAAGCAGGAAAGTAACTTATTTAGCCTATTGACTCAATTTGTTAAGAGTATAAAATTTTATATACGCTCTTGTGCTATACAAAATACATACAACTGTGATATTTAATAGCCACAACCAAAAATAAAGTACATGGTTGAATCATAATATACCCAAAAAGACAATGACCATAAAAGCACAAGAATTGCAGGCATTGACTTTTATGATATCAAAAGCAAAGAACGCAACCTAAAGTATATAATCATCCTTGAGCCAATACACCGGGATTTCTCAAACAATAATAGCGAGAAACTAATTTTTTTTTTTTTTTCAAAAAAATACAAAGCGCCATGCTTCTTAAGCTCACTTGATAAAGCTCCAAAAAGAGCGCACTTCATGTGTTTTCTTAATTGTGTTTCGCTTTTGGTAAGCAAAGCACTTCAGCCTTGGCTATGTGCAATGCTATTACCAACACCGAATGCCGGTGACAACATCGAAGAATAAACTTTCTTGCATTCTAAACATGAGACCCAGAAATTCCCCAAAGAGAAATAAAAACTGATCATCTCTCAACAAATATATCCAAATTAGAAGAAAAAACAACAGGGAACTTAGTAACACAAATGAAAAACATAGCCAGATTATATAGAACACCACCAATAATACATAAAACTACCAATAAGTTTTTATAAAAAAGATTTTTTTTTTTTTTTGATAAGTTTTTATAAAGAAAAAATGACCATGACCATTTCTAACATTGATACAAATCTCATAAATACAGCCAAAACAAGACAAACAACCCCATACCCAGATGAAATTTCTTCAACCTGGGCCACTTTCTACTAGAACCACAAACTCAATTCCCACCAAAATATGACGTTAATATTTAGCTGAGGCAAATATCTCATACAAAGCTTTTCTTTTTCCTCTTGATTAAGAAAAATGTAGACGTAAATAACCTAACCCAATATAAGAAAAGTCCCAAATTTACAGAAACAAACATAAATCTGACATTAAAGAACAATAAAAAAACCAAATGGAGGTATAAATACGAAAATTAAATTTTAAAAAATGACTAATGGAAACTGAGAATGGGGCGTTTACCAATAGGAACAAGAGGGTTCCTGACGCGCTTCTTCTCCTCAAAAAACTTTTCCAAGTTGGGCTCCGCAGTACCCATCTTCTACGTAGTATATTTAATATCTATCAAATTATTTTACAAGCAAGTATTAGACCCAGAAAAACAATCAGAGAGATCGTCGAAGAGCAGGGAAGCAAAACGCCCAATTGTTATATAGGCTATATGGAATAGCGCTGCAGGTGCGACTTGCGAGCGTTGGCTTTTTAAGTTTCTGAGCACCGGAGCGTTGGGATATTTTGAAGGAAAATTCTTGTATGTCTAGTGTCTACCTGCCCATTTTAATCTTTTTTATTTTTTTAATGGTCAAGAAATTATACTAATAAATTTCTATTTTTTTAAATATTTAAAAAGGAAACTAAAAAATGTTTAAAAAAAAATGCCATTACACTGTAGCCTCTAGGCACATTTGGCAGGCATCGTAAATACAGCCATTATCCAACAATACATTTCACAATATATTCTATAACACATATTTTTAAGTGAGAATATTTTTATAAAATGATGTTAAATATTTTATTAAAATACCCTTTATTTTAAAATATAATTGTGTAATCTATCATAAAAAGTGATGGATGTTTATCCATTTTCTTGTAAATATGTAATTGTCCTAATTTGAAACTGTTGTCAGTCAGGTTGGATAGTCCTAACTTAGATTGGGCCTTTCCGGATTAGGATTCGGCCTTTCACTCTATTATTAGTCTAATGGCGAAAACATATATGCTTTTTTTTTTCTTTTTTGAGACAAATTATAATTGTACAGTTTACGATGTTATATGGTAAAAATTTCATTGATATTCTAATCATTTTTCATAAAGATTCGAACTATTTTTTTCAAATTCTACCATGTAGAATGTTTTAGAGTTTGGGAGAGAAAGTTACACTAAGTAGACCACATCATATTTGTTAAACATTTAAAACTCGTTTGAATAGTGAGAGGAGATGGTTTTAGATAAGTTGAATAAAATATTATTATAATATTATTTTTAATATTATTATTATTTTCAAATTTGGAAACGTTGAATTGTTTATTGTATTTTACGTAAAAATTTGATAAAATTGTAATGATGAAATAAGATAAGTTGAGATGATTTTTGTATCCAAACAAACTCTGCAAAACTTACTTTACATCAAGTATAACGATTGTATTACATTATACGTAATGCATAGATGTTGAAGTGTAAAAAATTAGAAGCTCCCTCGAGAGTACCCAGATCAGATGTAGTGATGGAATTACTTGGAATGATTGAGCTTTTACTTGTCTTTTGCAGTGTGATTGAAGCAACTGTGATGGTTTAAGGTTTTCATGCTGTTGAATGGACACAACCCCAAGAAGAGGAAAAGGGTAAATCCCTTGAAGATGAAAGGTTTACTACCACTCATGCAGAAGAGTCCTCTCTTGGAGAGGCAGACAGATGTATAGAAAGTGGTTGAAGCATCACTTGCTTATCATCTTTAGAACATATTCAAGGCAATCTAGCCTTACAAGCTGATCTAGTTTATGTTTGTTCTTTATCTCCCTTTTGGAATATGTTAATGTTGGTGGATTATAGCATGCAAAACATAGGTCTCTCTATGATTTGGGTTCCTATCTCCCAGAATGAAGCAAATATATCGTGGGATGGGTTGTAGGTTCTGAGTATGGTGGTCAAGAATCCCTTGCTCTTCGTACTAGATAGGGGGATTTACTTAGAGGGACCAAAGGTCTTTTAAGTTGGAGAGCAATTTGTGATTGCGGTGAGTACATCCATAGAGCCATCTCCAAACCAAGGACAGCAGCATTTTGTGCAGCAAGGGTGGTTCGTGCTTCACCGGTAAAGTGATCATCGGACGGACATTTCGCGGCTTATGCATAGGGCTTGTGCATAGACTCCAGTAAACAAAATTAAGGGTGATATGTTTCACATGCCACTATCTACATGCTGAATTTACTTCAAATTTCCCCCTCTTATGTAGTTGTTTGGTGCACAACGCCACAACCCGTCTCAAGCCCTTCAAACATCCCACCGCTAGAGAAGATGTCTCATGGTAAGAAAAGGTTAGTAACTGGGTATTTTACTTTTTCTTTTCATCTAGATAGGAATTTCTGACAATTAAGATCCCATTCACATCTAGATATTCTACGGGAGCTATTACATTAAATATATGCCTCACATATCGCTGCAAAATTTATAGATGAAAAAAGAAAGAAAAATCTCAAGACCACCCTCAATTCTACAGCCTGTACGGTCTCCTCAATTACTTGCAACGAGCAGAAAACTACCAATCACCGCTGAAGTACCTGCACCTCACTGCTCTCCAGAGACAGTCCCACTTGGGGAAACTATGTCTAACAAACTACAAATATATGGCTAGCAAGTTTGGTCTTCAGAATGTGACGTATTCTTCTTCAGATGTTTTAGAAAAGAAAAACGGAGGCAGTGCAGGCTAAGAAATCTATCATCAAACCTCACGACTTTAGATCATCCGATATGGCTGATGGTATGCAGTGTGTTGCAAGAATATCTAAAGTAGCTGCTTTGGCAGTCTTTGTCCGAAGGACCACTATCTGTACAGATGTAAAACTTATCAATAAAGAACCATGATACTCATACGGGAATTTTGCACCGAAAGGAAACACGGGGAGCAAATTTTCTACACTGTTCATGTTTGCTTTCCATGTAAAAATCCCTTGGCTAATCATTTTTTATGAATAAATAAGAGGGGCAACCAGGCAAGGTGTGTGTGCAATGTGTATCACACTCCACCAGAGAGAGAGGAAGAACCTGTTGATAATCTAAATCAAACTTCAAAAATTCATCTGCGCAGCTCTCTACCATGGTGGCCAAGCTCTTCAGATTCTTCACAGGCTTACCATTCAAAGCGTGCACCTACACATTGTACAATGAAACAGCTCGGTAATTAAAGGGTCCACAGGCACTACAAAAAGCTACTAATTCCAGACCTGGGTGTTAACAATGTCCTCATAGCCAATATTGATATCAGCGACAAGCACCTTCAACAAAACATATCAAAAGATAAAGAACAAGAATGGAAATATATATAAATATATATATAGAGAGAGAGAGAGGGAGAGAGAGAGAGAGAGAGAGAGAGAGAGTACCTGAGAAACAACAACAAGCTGCTCATCTGGTGATTGTGGCATTGAATGCAACAGTTTATCCAAAAGCCTCACTGGAGCTTCATATCCATAATCCTTTCCATACTGCAGAAAGAAGACAGGATTATGGGATACCATGCAAAATCTTTGCAAAGTCAAACATGACAGTGATAAATTTGTCAATAAGATGTTGGAGATCAAATAGAGTAGGCTGCCAAAGGCAAATTACTAAACACAAACGGTAGATGACGAATTGAAGCAACCAATTGCATTTAATGTTTGGAATGAAAAAATAAATTCTTTGAATAAGAAACCACCAAGATATAGAGGATACACAGACCAGCACGTGTACTATGAAAAACTAGGAGCAAACGGTTGAACTTTTGTTGGATAAAAGTTCACGAGACCATCTGACAAAAACCACATCCTTTTGATAGTGCTTAAGGCCATTGTGATAGGTTGTAGGTTTTAAACATGCTAGTCATAGACCCAGGCATCAAAGTAGATTTTTTTTTATGAAAAACATGTATGTAATTCCAAAATATGAAGAGAGAAGG
The DNA here is from genome assembly GCA_003123785.1 of Pterocarya stenoptera. Taxonomy (NCBI): domain Eukaryota; kingdom Viridiplantae; phylum Streptophyta; class Magnoliopsida; order Fagales; family Juglandaceae; genus Pterocarya; species Pterocarya stenoptera. The sequence continues at coordinate 46,939 of QEOT01005180.1, read as the reverse complement.
AGAAATAGTGTCGAGGCAACCCTCCACACATTCCTCAGACTTGCAAAAACCAAAAGCTACCTCTTTTGATTACCAAAATACAATGATACTAAGGCCTCATTTAGATGTTGAGATGGTCTCAACCCATCTCATCTCATCTCATTTCAACATCCAAATATCACTCAAACACACTTTTCAATTTCAAATTTTCAACTTTTTATATCTAATCATTGCCTAATCTTTTTTTTTTTTTTTATAGGTAATCAAAGATACTATATTCATAGAAATAGGCGAAGTCCAAGTACACAGGAAGCATACATGAAAAACGCCTAACTAGAGGTTACAATAGAAAGAAGAAGATCATGGACACTACGTCCGTTACAAACTATAGCCCCCACCCATAGGAACAAGGTCTTAAAAAAGAAAACTTTAAGCTCGTCCATTGTTCTCTCTTGATCATCAAAACATCTAGCATTTCTCTCCCTCCAAATACACCAATACATACATATTGGTACCAATCTCCAAATTGCCGCTACCTGAGAATCTCCGTGTAGTCTTATCCAGCTTGTGAGGAAATCCACCAATCTACAAGGCATAACCCAAGACAATCCAACTCTTGAGAAAAAATCATCCCATATAGCCTTAGCCACCTCGCAGTGTAAAAGCAGATAATCAACTGACTCCCCATGCTTCTTACACATACAACACCAATCTAGCAATAACCTGTCGTTTCCTCAAATTATCTATAGTGAGTATCTTATCCAAAAACGTTGTCCAGACAAAGAAAGCTACTTTTGAAGGAGCTTTCGTCTTCCATATGCTATTCCACGAGAACATAGATAAACCGGAGTTCGTGAGCTTTTGATAAAAAGAACTGACCGAGAAAATACCTTTCTTAGAATGATTCCAATGCAACTTGTCTCCAAAGCCCCCTAGAATACTTGCGGAATATAATGCCGCAAAGAACTCCGTAATATACTCCAACTCCCAATCATGGGCTGCCCTAATGAGGTCAATATTCCATTGAGGGGTGCCATTTACTGTAGAATGAAGATCGACAATCGATGCCTCCTTGACTCTTGCAAGCACAAAGATGGCAGGGAAGGTATCTCGTAGACAATGGTTACCACACCATATATCAAGCAAGAAATAGACACGCGAACAATCGCCTTCAACAAAATGTTCATGACCTCGGAAGGTCCCCCAAAGGCTCCTAATGTTTTTCCACAAACCCATTCCATAAGTGCCTCGTAACTCATTCGAGCACCATCCTCCCCAAGCTTCCCCAAACCGAGAATCTATAACCGACCTCCAAAAGGCCTCCCTTTCATTTTGGTACCTCCACAAACACTTACCCAAAAGAGCTTGATTGAATTTCAATAAATGGCGAATCCCCAAACCTCCCCCAGATATTAGGGTACAGACTATAGACCAATTAACCAGGTGGAATTTGAACTCTTCCCCCAATCCACTCCATAAGAAATCCCTTTGTAGCTTCCCAATGCGGTTAGCCACCTTTGTAGGGAGGGGGAACAGAGACAAAAAATAGATGGGTAAGTTAGAAAGAGTGCTTTTAATGAAAGTCAATCTACCACCTTTCGACAAGTAAAGCCTCTTCCAAGCAACCAATCTGCATTCCACCCTTTCGACTAAATCATTCCAAATCCTTTCAGATTTAAAAGAGGCACCCAACGGTAAGCTAAGATACTTCATAGGAAGCGATATCTTGCATCCCAAGGTAGTAGCAAAAATCTCCACATTGGGGGCAGCCCCCACTGGCACTATTTCCGACTTAGCAAGGTTAATACTCAACCTTGACACAACAGCAAAACAAAGGAGTAGCACCCTCAAGTCTTGGACTTGACCGAGGTGTGCACCACAAAAGATAAGCGTGTCATCATCAAATAACAAGTGGGAAATGTTGAGATCACCATTACCCACCAAAAAACCATGGAGTAACCCACCATCCACCAGACCCTCAATTATCTTGTTGAGAGCTTCCATGACAAATAAAAAAAAGTAGAGGAGAGAGCAGATCTCCCTGTCTTATGCCACGAGAGGAGTTGAAGAAACCCAACGGAAATCCATTTACCAAGATAGAGAAACGAGCTGAAGAGATACAAAATTCTACCTATTTCTGCCATTTTCCCCCAAAACCACATCTACCAAGTAAGTAGAGAAGGAACTTCCAGTTGACATGATCATAAGCTTTCTCCATATCTAACTTGCAAAGTAACCCAGGTTCTCTAGACTTTAATCGACCATCCAATACATCATTTGTGATAAGAACCGAGTCAAGGATTTGTCTACCTTTGACAAACGCATTTTACGGCTCCGAGATTAGTTTTTCCACCACCGAGCTTAGTCTATTTCCTAACACTTTGGAAAGAATCTTGTACATCCCATTCACAAGACTAATGGGGAGATAGTCCCTCACATCCCTAGACCCCACCTTTTTAGGAATGAGGGCTAAAAATGTGGCATTGTGACTCTTTTCAAATCTAGCATTAGAATGAAATTCTAGAAAGACTTGCAAAATATCTTCCTTGACCACCTCCCAACAAACTTAAAAGAAACCCAAGGTAAACCCATCCCGGACCGGGAGCCTTATCACTTGCCATACCTCTGATAACATGCCCACTTCCTCTTCTGTAAATGGCCTTTCTAACCACCCTGCACTCTGCTGGTTTAATGTGGAAAAAGACAATTCATCCACTCTCGGTCTCTAATTATGCCCTTCAGATAATAATTGTTGATAGTATTGTTCAATGTGGTTTTTGATAACCAACTGATCCGAAGAAACTGCCCCATCCACCATCAGTGAATCAATAGCATTGTTCCTCCTGTGAGAGTTAGCCATTCTATGGAAGAATTTCATGCATTTGTCCCCCTCCTTAAGCCAGAGTACTCTAGATTTCTGTCTCCATGAAATCTCCTCCATCAAAGTAACCCTTTCAAGATCAGCCACTACCTGGCTCTTGCGAATTTTATTAGGTTCAAAAAGGGTTCTGGCCTCCTCCTCACCTTCCAGGCCCTATAGTTCTTCCATAAGAGAGCACTTCTGCTGAAACACATTGCCAAAAACTTGTTCATTCCACTGCTTCAGGTCCTGTTTCAGCACTTTCAACTTTTTAGCCATAATGAAGCTTGGAGAGCCTTGGAAACTATAGGAAGTCCACCATTGTATGACCCTGTCTACAAAACCGTCAGTTTTAAGCCACATATTTTCAAATTTAAAATACCTTCTACCCCCATGGATGCCTCCACAATCTAAAATGATGGGGAAGTAATCAGAGCATAAACGGGGTAATCATCTTTGAGCCAACTAATGACTCCCGCTAGTTCTTCCCACAAAAATCTTCTCTCTGAATCAATATTTGGCCCATAAACCCCAGTGAAAGCCCATTTAAAGCCGTCTTCTAGATTAACAAAAGAGCATGCAACTGAGAAATCACCCACACACTCCTCCACCCTTTCTACCACCCTTGTGTCAAACATAATTATAATTTCCCCGAAAGCTCCTTTAGATGGTAGTTAAGACCACCCAATATGTTGTCCTCTCCATAAGCTACGAACTACTTGTCTTGTAATAGCTTCCAACTTAGTCTCTTGTAAGCATATGTTGTCCCATTTCCATTGGCGAAGTAAATTTCTGACTTGGAGCCGCTTATTAGGATCATGCAGCCCCCTCACATTCCATGAAATTATTTTTGGCTTCATGGGACAACCATTTTGCCCCTCCCCTTACTACGCTCCCATGTAGAGCTCTTCTCACCTCCATCCTCTTTCATTACCCAATCTAGCTTTCTAAGTTCTCTTTCCCCTTTTTTGGCCGAAGCCAAGGATTTATCGAACTTGGCTTGGGCATTCACAGCCTCTACAGCAGTAAGTAAGGCCATAAATTCAGCTTCAAAATCCCCATAAGAAATTCCTATCATATGCTTAATATCTATCGCTCTTCGGATAACCCAATCTGACACATTGGGATGAAAGGAGTAGAGTGGAGTAGGTTCATCCTCACCATCCTTATTAGCTATAAACAGAACCATCGAGCCAGTATTTACGAAATCACTAAGCTCTTCTACCATCTCCGACACATGGGCTAATGCCACTTGATTCGGCACGTGGGCTACTACCTTCACAGCCAAGGGAACAATAATCAACCTAGAAGAAGCCGGCGGCATTGTCTGTGCCACTACTAGGCCCGAAATCTCAACTACATCGATAGTCTTCTCCAACAAAGCACTTTGTGACAAAACCGGTAGTGACTTCGCCACTAGAGAGTCGGGAACTAGCCCAGAACTTGCCGGCGACGAAGTCTGAGCCACCACAAAGGGTGGCGGCCCATCCATGAGCTCCCTGTGCTCCAACAAAGCTTGCACAGAAACACTGGCTTCATGGGGACTTCCATAGTTTGGATTACCGTTGTGGCTACCGACACTAGGGTCGCTGACGCAAGAGAAGCTGTCTGGTTCTGTTTCAGTGAAGATTCCGGCGACATAAAACAGCTCACAGCACTACTTAGGTTTGGATCGTCAGCACTAAAACCTCCCGACACCAAGTTCAGCAACCCAGACCTCACCGGCGAAACCACCACCACCTCCAAAGAACTCCCCACCAACGTCGAGAACCTCTAACCCACCGGCAACGGCTACGACGACAATGGAATCTCACTGTGGGCAACCCTGTGTTTCCACGCAGGCTTTGAGCCCTGGACCTGAGAATCGGCCTTTGCCAACGAGTTGGGTTGTTGGTTCACAGGGAAGTTGGCCTGCAATTGAGGCCCACCAGACTCGATACCCTTACCCTTAAGCCCAGGAACAAACACTGGCCCAATAAAGGAGCCTTCTCCCTGGCCAAACATGAGAAGCTTCTCCCTCTGCAGTCCCTCCTCAACGTCGCGTTTAAGCACACCCATATTAAGAATTAACCCACCCACTTGAGTCTGCATCTCTACTAAAGCCAGCAACAAAGTTTCCATACTTGGCCCCGACATAGACCTGTGCAAACTTGCTTCATCACAGAGCCGTGTCTTCACCAGAGGACCTGACCCCTTTACAGGTTTTGGAGCTCTAGACAGAGCCTCACTGTATGAAGAGAAAGCTTCATGCCCCTACGGTGGAGGAGGAGGAGGCAGCTTCCGTGGGTGGTTCCCTCTGTTATGCCTTCCCAAAACAGAGGAAGTTGCAGAAGCAGCCATCTCCTTCAACAACTCACCAAAGTTCCTCCAACCAAACCCTTTCCTCCTTCAGGTATCACTAGTAAGCCACGTCGTTTCTCTTGGCCAAACTCTGAGAAGGAGAAAAAACTCCCATAAGAGTTGGGCTACCTCTGAATCACCAACACCTGAGAGCCACTTCTATGCGACCTAATGAAAGCAGAAGGACCCTCAAAAACTATACCTTCCTCCACCATACCAACCAGCCATCCCAACGAGTCTTGCTCAATGAAGATGTGATTCACAGCGCGACAACTGCTCTCAGTGATTCTCCACCACCTTGCATTCATCTTCTTAAACTTAAGCATTTTTAATCAATAACAACATTCCTACTCGACCCCATCACAACACAACTACTCATAAAATCCTGGAAAAACTAAGCTAAAAAACATTGGTCTCAGCCAACGAAAATAGAGCACCAATGGAAAAGACACCCCATCTAAACTAAACCACTTAATAACCCAAGCTGTAGAGATACGCTAATCTCCAATCGAAGAAGAAGCCATTAACGAATCACCACCAATAGCAAGAAAAACCAACGAAACAGAAAATGTACGGAGATAAAATATTTTAGGAATCAAAATTCATTTCTTATTGTTTTCCTCAACAACAAACAATCTTCAAACCAGACAGATATTGCTAAGAGAGAGAGGTTGTGCTAATGAACCAAGGCAACAAAATGCAACCTAGAATAATAATCATTATAACTTTTCAAAACTTCCAAACAAAATACAAAAAACAATTCAACTTTTTCAAATCTCAAAATAAAAATAATATTAAAAAATTATATTCTAACAATATTTTAACTTTATAATTTTTTATTCAACTTTTTTTCTCTCATTTCCCAAAATCACATAAAACATCTTAACTCAAAACATTTTACTACTATTCACAAATTATTTCATTACTATTGACAGATTTCTCATCTCATCTCAACATCCAAACAAGACCTTAGGGGTTATTTGGAAGATAGGATGGTTTCATCTCATCTCATTTACTTCCCAAACATCACTCAAATAAAAAAACTTTTCAATTTTAAATTTTCAACTTTTGTATCTAATCATTACCTAATCATTACAACTTTTCCAAACTTCTAAACAAAACACAAAAAACAATTCAACTTTTTCAAATCCCAAAACAAAAACTAGAAGCAACTATTATTATCGTCTATTTCAGACCCAGAAAACACATGAAAGCGGACAAGCCAGGGGGATTCCAAAGTTGAACAACAAACCTCAGAACGAAGGTATGGAACAGATACAGTCATAAAAACAAATCCAGCAATAATATAATATGAGGGTGGTCTCCCTTTGATGTGTGCTGGAATGAGCCTTTTGTGAGTTGCAAGTTTGATGTCAAAGTCAAGAATCTCATAATTGCGAAGTACTTTAATGGCTGCATCATCCCCAGTGTACTTCTGGGAGACAAGGTAACTAAAGCCTATGCGCTCGCCATGACGAAAAGGAACTGAAACATTCCAAAAGAATAGAGTGAAGTGCCGCATCAAAATTCAGGAACACTACAATTATGAAGACTAGATTAGTAGGACTTTTCACTTTTACATTTAAAACCCTAACGCAAAATTTGCATACGTAGTCAAGAAAAAGCTGTAATCAATAAGTCCTGCTTGCCTGTTCCATCGTTGGCAATATCAACCCCATCAAAGCTGAGAATAATATCCGATGGTTCTAAAACCTTAGATTCGGGGCCAGTTGGATCAATTCTTCTAATACGAACACCCTTCTGATCAGGTTTCATACCCATTGCTGTCCGCAAATCAGGGTTCTCCATCTTCTGCCACTCAACTCCAAGAATTGGAAATCCTGGCATGTAAAGAAAGAAATGTGAATCAAAGCAACAGGGAGAGAAAAAAAAAAGTAGCTGTGACTCAAAAAATCCCAGAAATGCAAGTATCCATGCAGAAAAATCACAAGGTGGATCACACTTGAAGAAGTTAGTACCACAACTTAACAACTCAAAGATGTAAATAACTACCTGTATACGCTCCATTCTTCTCATAATCCTGGATGAAGTGCATGATGACTGGTGTGGGTATCACGTAACCTATATTCTCTGCATCTTCATGTTTAAGGGATTGAAATGCAATGCCCACACAATTTCCTTTATCATTAAAAGCAGGCCCACCAGAATTTCCAGAGTTTATAGCAGCATCTATCTGCAAAAACAATCATGAAAAAGTTATCAGGACAAATTGTCAATCGGCAAACTACATACACAACAAAATGCTCCTGCAACATCATAACCTGCAAACCAAGAAGCTCAGTGGAACCATGGACATAAGATAGGATCTCTAATCGTGAAACAACGCCACTTGTGACAGAAATTGTGTCTCCCCCAATGGGGTAACCCACAACAGTGACGGCATCTTGAAGTGCAGGTAAATCCCCAAATTCTACTGGTGACACTCCTTGCCAGAATTCATCATCATCGACAGTGAGCATTGCTGCAGCATCCCATAAAACAAAATTTACGATCGGTATAACTTGAGTCAATTAAGTCCAATTCAAAAAGGCTACCAATATTTACTTCATGCAACAGTTAATACAACTTAGATGCCTCCTACATTGTGAGACAACAAGGGTTTTGTGGAATGAGGTGTTCAGTAGTGTAGAGCTGGCTTGGTTTATGCCGGAGACTGTGGTGGCAGTGCTGGCCAGCTGGACAAATAGGAGGCATGCAGCAGATTAAAGCGGTTTGGAAGATGAACCCTATATGCATCATGTGGTGTTTGTGGCAGGAGTGCAATGCACAGACGTATGAAGACAAGGAGAGATCACTAGAGGAACTTATAGCTTTATTTTACAGCACTCTATGTACTGGGGCCATTGCTGTTGATTTCAACGGCGTGGACCTACATGACTTTCTTGTCTCTTTCGTGCCTTCTTAATTGGGGCATATAGTTGTCCATGTATTTGTATTGGGCTATGCCTAATTCTTTGATCAATAAATTTGTTTACTTATCCAAAAAAAAGATGACAGTAACGCATGCACGTTGCTTCACAACTTTTCTGTCTCCATCTGCATCAAAATTGAAGTTTAATGGGAATGATAATTCAACCCTTCGACCTTCTTCTCATGTGACCCTTGAGTTACTTGTAACCCTTGTTTCTTCACCTTTTCTAAAAGTTCATAATTGGCTCCTGTTAATTGTTGAATTTATTTTGCTTCAATTTTGGATTCCCCATACATTAGTTGACTTGATGGTTTCATTTGTTTTATGTAGAATAGCTAATGCATTTTTCCCATGGACATTTTCCCCAGTTCAGAACAAGAGTGGCAAAACTCTGGTCTCAATCCTAACAAATGTAGAATGATCAAAATCCCTCTATGTAACGTTATCAGTTAACATTAGGAGCCACCTCAGTTCATACGAGGTCCGACACAAATTAGGTACTAACATACTTGAATAACTACTGTCACGAAAAATATCAGACTTGGTAATGTTTGCCAACATAATAAACCATTCACAACCACTCGACTCTTCAACTAGGCACATATCTATTCAAGGTTTCGGTGTTCGCAATGAATCGTAGTGCTAAGCTAAGCAAAGCATTCCAGCACGAATATGCGAAACCAGAGAAGGAAAGTTAATTACCGATATCGCATTCAGTCCCGATAGCCAGCACGGTGGCGAGGTACTTGGTGTCGGACCCGCGCTTCTTGAGCTTGACCTGGGTGTAATGCTCTACGGAATGGGCGTTGGTGAGCACCCTCCTCCCTCCGATGACGAAGCCGCTGCTGCTGGAGCTGTATTGCCTCTTCCGCTGCCACGGCAGGGAGAAATTCGGCTCCGTGTGCACGCAGAAAACCTTCACCACCGCGTCCATCGCCGGGACCACCCTCGCCGGCGTAATCTCCCCCGCCATGGGACCCACCGCCACGTCGAAGAAGTCCCCGTTCTCGAAAGGGCGAAGTGTGGCCCTCCGCGCGGCTGGGGAGAGGAGGGGCTGGGGCTTCTCGGGCATGGGGCGCTTCTTGGGACGGCCGCGGCGGTGGGCGCCAGCGTTGGCTTTGGATGATGTGGTGGGAGGGTCGATGAGCTCGACGTTGGTGACGGAGAACACATCGTCCAATGCGGCGGCGTCTGCGGCGGCGGCGGTGGTGGTAGAAGGGAGATCTAGGGTTTCGGTGGAGGAGGGGTTCTTGGGCTTGCGGCCTCTTTTGCGCTTGTTGAACTCGCCAACCATTTTCATTGACACAGAGACAGAGCTTCAAAGACACGCAGTTCGGGAGGGAGGGGAAATGAGCCAATGAGGTTGGGAAAGCAAAAGAATTTACGTAGCGTCAGATGTTTCCTACTTCTCTTGCTCCTTTTTTGTTCTACACTCCCTTCTGTTTCTTGCCAAACATAAAACGGTCCGTCGTATCGTTCTTAACGACCCGTAGCCGTTAAATTTGTTGTTCTATGGTGTTGTTCTATGCGCGTAAATTATTCTTTAAACAACTCTTTTTATACTTTTTTATAATTTTACTTTAAATCAATAATATTTTTATAAAAATAAATTTTACATGCTACATTTTTATCCCACTATAATAAAGTGGCATTGTTTATCAACTTTCAATTTTTTTAAAAACATATAATCTAAGAATAATAAAAATATTAAATTTTATTAAATTATACAGATATTTATCATTACTCTTATATTTTCTCAAAAGAAATACATTTGGTATATTGTAATTTGTGCAACTCGCATTCTTGCTTCTAGATTTTCTATCATAATTGCCTTTGTTAGCAATTGATAGGGAAAAAACCATACAAGAGCAGGAATCAAATTTACACTAAAACAAGTTTGAATTGAGAGTCACACAATACACATCAAACTAATAAAAGTTAGAAAAATAACAAACTTATAATTATTATATAAATTTATTTTAAATAGAATGTGATTATTTAATTTGTAACTATTTTTAATAAAGTGGTACGATGACATTGATTGATGTAGAATAAACTGTAAAATAGTTGTATATGAGTGGCATGTGTATGGTTACCTTAGGAACTATTCACTACTATCACTTGTCCACTTACATGCCACACTTTCTACCAAAGTTTTAAAAATCATTCCATTCTAGTTGGAATGGTTGGAATTTTTTGTGCCGAAACAGTAACAGACAAAGTGTGATAAGTTGTTCCGTTCCGGCCGAATTCCAGTGTTTCGGCCGAAACACATATTCCAGTCCGAAATTGAGCTAAATGAAAATTTGAAAAATATTATGAAAAGAAAAGGGTAAACTTGTAAAAGCCTCAACTCTTTTCATCACATATATGTGCACCATTTCCGGTACAAGCAAGTTAATAAAGCCTTTAAAACCCAATAGAAAATAAATAAATACTTGAAAAATGTTAATACATGAATTGAAGCAAAGTAAATGGGTGAGAGAGGAAATTAGACCTGATGATCTTTTCAAGGTAATCAAAAAAAGGGATTGACAAAAAGGGCCCATGGTCTTATATATGCACTGTATTTTTTTATGAAGATATTTGGTTTTTTTAGCAATTTTTTTACATCGATTTTTTTAGCAGTGTGATTGAGAACTAATTACAACTTAAAAATATTATTGAATTTTTCAAAAATGTATATTTTTAAGACTTGTATTGATATTATTTTAGAATATGATTTTCCTATATATATACAATTTATCTATATATCGACTATCCCGAAACGGTATACTGAAACGTACCCGTATCGAAATATTCCATTCCAATACTTCAATCGTAACAGTCACCGGAACAGAATTCAAAACTTTGCTTTCTACCCCTCAAACATAGTAGTCTCACTACCCACAAAATTTTGGTCAAAGGATTAATTACTCAAAAATAATAATAATAAAAAATCACAAACAATCCACAAATTCTAGCACACCCTCAGATTATGGATCATTGTAATAACTCAACTTCAAAATCAAGTTTTCCACAAGTTGGTAAATGCTTGTTTGGAGTTGTTATAGGTAATATATAGAGCTTTTAATTATAGTGCTTTTTTTTTTTTTTTGGATAGCAACACCATTTCATTCAATGAGAAAAAACATTACAAATGCATATATGTCCAGATAACCTGGGATATGAAATATGGACTAGAATTCCTCCACACAGTAATGTTAGTTACATTCCAAGCATGTTTTGCAAGTCTATGAGCAGCCTCATTTCCTATGCGCCTAACATGTTGCACAGTGCAGAGTGGGATCTTCTTCATCAGGTCTTTAGCTTCTTGAATTAGGTTATCCAATAGTGACAAAGATTCTCCACTGGTTTGTATCTCTTTCACCGTAAGTAAATGGTCACTTTTCACAATCAATTCATGTAAACCCATAGGAATTCACAACTGAAGCCTCTCAAGATTCAAGGAAATTTAGAGACAAGTCAGCAAATAATCCGCCCCATATCCCTCAACTTAAGGCACAATCAGTCCAGGACCTAGGAAACATAACTGCCATATTTGGAAAGACAGTGCCCAAACTCAATCCTCTTTGATTTACTTTATGCTTCTGTTAGATAACTTGTAAAGTTAATTTTTATTTTTTGAACATTCTTTCTTGTTTTGTTGGCTACTGCTAGTATTTTTAGCTAGTCCTTTTTGTTCTTTCTTAGCCCGTATAAATGACCCTCTCGGTTACCTCTATAAATTGATTATTCATTTTTACACAATATATCTAAATATATTAAGACTCTCACAATACTTTGTCTTCATGATATCTTCTTCTTAACAGAGTTATGTTGTATCCCTCTCATTCTTCATTCAATTCTAACATGGTATCAGAGTAGGTCCTTCGACCTGTTCTTCTGCTTAACTTCTTCATTCTGATCTCCTTTCGCTACTGTCAACTCATTCAAATTTCATCATGTCTACAGATGAAGCTATGGTGAATCCTTTGGCTAGAAATCTCTCACCATCCGAAGACCCCAAAAGCCCATATTTCCTTCACCATTCTGATGGCATTAATACAGTTGTCATTACTCCACCTCTATCTGGCCCCAACTACCTATCATGGAGCCGATCCTTCACTCTAGCTCTCTCTATCAAGAATAAATTAGGCTTCCTCGATGGAAGCATCACAACTCCTACTACATCCAACACTCTTTATGGACCATGGGTCAGATGTAATAATATCATCCTCTCTTGGATCCTTCACTCCATCTCCCAGGAGATGTCATCAAATGTCTGTTTCATAGGCGATGCGAAGAAAGTATAGGACAAAGTCCAAGACAAGTTTGCACAACCTGACAATGCTCACATTTATCAACTTCAGCATCAACTTAGGACCATCATACAAGGAACTCAATCAGTAAATGAATATTTTACTCAACTGAATGCAGTATGGGAAGAGATACACAACTATCGACTATCACCAAACTGCTCATGTGGCCTGTGCACTTGTGATGCACTTGGTTCTGTTGGAGAAAGACAGCAAACAGACTATGTCTTTAAGTTCCTTATGGGCTTAAATGAGACATATGATGGCATTCGAGGTCAAATCATCATCATGAGTCCCGTGCCCTCACTTGACAAGGTCTTCTCGTTGGTACTTCAGGAGGAGAGATAAAGGTAGGCTCGAGTTGCCATTCTTCCTACTGCAGAATCTTATGCATTGGTGGCATCTCATAATCAGACCAAGAAGAAAGATAAGTCTGACCTCACTTGTTACAATTGTAAAAAAACTCGACACACAAGAGATAAATGCTACCGGTTGATTGGATTCCCCCTGATTTCAAGTTTACAAAGACCAAACAAGGATATAATCACTTGACAAATCAAACAACCAGTCAACCTTCTAATGGCAGTGCAGCAGAACCTGCTCAACTTGCTTTGAGTCAAGCCCAGATACAACAGCTCATGCTTTTGGCCAACTCTCAGTCATCACAGCTCAGCATAGAGGACTCAGGAAAAGAAAAAAATGCCTCACAACCTGGCCCTTCCACTCATAGCTCTCATATGACAAGTATGATAACCTATCACTCATCCTCATCCAAAACTCCTATCTTTTCCACCAAACATGACCACCATTTTGCATCCATGATCACCTGCATTTCACACAAACCAAAACGCATCACATGGATAGTGGATACTGGAGCCACAGATCACATGGCGTGCTCCACCACTCTCCTTTCTTCTATCACTTCCACTTCTCAAGCCAATGTACATATGCCAAATGGAGAAAAAGCACAAGTTACTCACATAGGCACTATCCATATCAGTAACACTTTAACCCTCCATAGAGTACTATGTATACCATCTTTTACTTTTAATCTTCTCTCAGTCAACAAATTAACTCAAAACTCTTCTCTGTGTCTTATTTTCTCTCAAAAACAGTGTCTCATTCGGGACCAAGCTACATGGACGATGATTAGAATTGTTAGAATACGAGAATGACTCTACTTCCTTGATTCCAACTCACAAGGAAGTCCTCTTGTCAATCAAAGTCCAGCAGCAACTAATTCTGATCCCAGCCATTTATCTCGAGTCCAACAAGTTTCAGCAAGTCCAGATTTTCATTTATGGCATTTTAGACTAGGGCATGTATCAAATCAGAGATTAAATTTAATTTCTTCTCATGCCTCGAATGTAAAATGTATTGATTTCAATCAATATGATATCTGCCATTTTGCAAAACAGAAAAGAAATCCCTTTCCTAGCAAAGTTTCTTCCACTTCTTCTCCTTTTGTGTTAATCCATTGTGACATTTGGAGACCATATTCACAAGCCACACCTCAAGGACATCAATATTTTCTCACTATAATAGATGACTATAGTCGAATGACATGGATTTTTTTTTTATGAGGTTTAAATCTGAAAATCGAAGCCTCTTGCAGTCCTTCATCTAAATGACACAAACTCAATACAATCTCAAGGTCAAACAAATCAAATTTGATAATGGAGCATAATTTTTAATGCAATAATTCTATAATAAACATGGAATCCTCCATCAAAAGACATGCATTTATACCCCTCAGCAAAATAGAGTAGTCAAAAGGAAGAATCGACACCTCCTTTCCACTACTCAATCCTTGATGTTCCATGCCTCTCTCCCAACCAAGTTTTGGGGAGATGCTGTTCTAACAACAGTTCACTTGATAAATAGGATCCCCACTCATTTGCTCAACAATCGGTCACCTTATGAGATTTTCTTTTCAGCCCCTCCTTCATATTCACATTTAAGAGTCTTCAATTGCTAATGTTTTATCTCTACTCTCAAAGATAATCGAACCAAGTTGGATCCAAGAGCTAGGAGATGTGTGTTCATAGGATATCCACCAAGTGTTAAAGGGTATAAGGTTTATGATCTGGACAGTCATAAGTATAACATCTCAAGAGACATCATTTTCCATGAAACTCATTTTCCTTTCTAGCATCATCACTACAATTCTACATCATCTTCATTTCTAGACTCCATTGTACCTCCCTTCCCTTCGGATGCAAACTTCCAAAACCCCATTTCCTCATCTCCCCTTCCTTCTTTCAATGAAAGAGTTCCACTCTCACCTCATTCCCCTGATCTAGTTCCTCCAACCGACCCTTATTCCCCTTTGCCAGCCTTCATCTCATCCTCACCCCCTCCTTTACCACAAAATTCACCATCTCCTCCACCCCTAAAAAGATCGGATAGGATCAGGAACCCACCTACATATCTCCTTGACTATCACCGCAACTCAGCCTCTTCACCACCACCTCATCACCCCACTGCTCATCCACTTGAGCATTACCTCTCCTACACTCAATTATCTCCTTCTCACAAGGCTTATACCCTCTCCCTCTCTTCTACCCGAGACTCTGCCACCTATGCAGAAGATATCCTCTTTGAGCATTGGATCAAAGCCATGGCCGATGAGTTAAATGCCTCGAAGGCCAAAAATAATTGGACAGTCACTACTCTTCCAAAAGGAAATAAAGCAATTGGCTGTAAATATGTCTACAAGACCAAATTGCACTCAGATGGTTCTCTAGAAAGGCACAAGGCCTGATTCGTAGCCAAGGGCTACACTCAAAGAGAGGTATTCAACTTCCATGAAACTTTTAGTTCAGTTGCAAAAATCACAATTGTTCGTGTCCTCCTTGCTTTGGCAGCACTTCACAATTGGCATTTGAATCAATTGGATGTCCACAATGCATTTCTCCATGGGAGTCTAGAAGAAGAGATTTACATACATTTACCTCCGGGATTTCAGCCTAAGGGGGAGTCTATTACAGATCAAAACTTAGTTTGTAGGCTGCACAAATCTCTTTATGGCCTTAAGCAAGCCTCAAGACAATAGCATTCAAAATTTTCAAGCTCACTCATTGCCATTGGTTTCCAACAATCCGGGTCAGATTACTTTTTGTTTACAAAGATTCATGATGGCCAGTTCCTTACATTATTAGTGTATGTTGATGACATTCTTATTGGAAGCAATGATCTCAAAACAATTGACTCGATCAAGACATATCTGAACAACTAATTTAAAATCAAAGATCTTAGCATTTTAAAGTACTTTCTTGGCTTAGAAATAGCAAGATCAGAAAAAGGAATTCATTTAAATCAAAGGAAGTATCCTTTTGAGATTTTAGAGGATGCCGGTATGCTCGGATGCAAGCCCATCAGCACACCAATTGAATTAAATCATAAACTCTCTCATTTGGCAGTAGACCTCTCATTGACATTACAGGTTATAGGAGGTTGGTTGGAAGGTTAATTTATTTATCCATTACAAGAACCGACATCACGTATTCTGTTAACATCTTGAGTCAATTTATGGATCGGCCTTCACAAATCCACCAGCAAGCTGCACATCGAGCCTTGAGATATCTCAAAGGATCCATAAGCCAAGGTCTCCTATATTCTTCCAAGTCTGCACCTCTTCTTAGGGCATTTAGCGACTCGAATTGGGTTGTTTGCCCTGAGACTCGACGATCTACCATTAGTTTTTGCATCTTCTTAGGAGATTCTTTGATTAGCTGGAAATCAAAGAATCAAACCACCATATCTAGGTCCTCTGCCGAAGCTGAATACCGTGCATTGGCCAACACAAGTTGTGAAATTGTATGGCTGATGAACTTGCTGCAGGATTTTAACACAAGCCATCCGAAACCTGCTCTTCTATATTGTGATAATCAAGTAACCCTACATCTCACCAAAAATCCAATGTTCCATGAAAGAACAAAACACATTGAGCTGAATTGTCATTTTGTTAAGGAGAAAGTGCTTGCTAGAATCATTACACCAGTACATGTGAGTTCAAAGTTACAGATTGCAAATATCCTAACAAAGGCTCTACCTACTGCTACATTCGATTTTCTAATGTCCAAGATGAACACACTTAATCCGTGTGTCCATCTTGAGGGGGAGTCTCAAGATTCAAGGAAATTGAGAGACAAGTCAGCAAATAATCCGCCCCATATCCCTCAACTTAAGGCATAACCAGTCCAAGACCTGGGAAACATAACTGCCATATTTGGAAAGACAGTGCCCACACTCAATCCTCTTTGATACTCTATGCTTCTGTTATATAACTTGCAAAGTTAATTTTTATTTTTTGAACCTTCTTTCTTGTTTTGTTGGATACCGCCAGTTTTTTAGCTAGTCCTTTTTGTTCTTTCTTGGCCTGTATAAATGACCCTCTCGGTTACCTCTGTAAACTGATTATTCATTTTTACACAATATATCTGAATATATCAAGACTCTCACAATACTCTGTCTTCATGCTATCTTCTTATTAACAGAGTTATGTTGTATCCCTCTCATTCTTCATTC
Source organism: Pterocarya stenoptera (assembly GCA_003123785.1). NCBI lineage: Eukaryota > Viridiplantae > Streptophyta > Magnoliopsida > Fagales > Juglandaceae > Pterocarya > Pterocarya stenoptera. The sequence goes on along the minus strand of QEOT01005180.1, from coordinate 30,000 downwards.
AATTCTAACAAAGCCCTCTAAGCATAGCTAGAAGTTCAATTTTTGTAGGATTTTAACTTCATTTTCTTTTTTACTAGCAACCATCACAACATCACCCTTAGCATCTCTAAGGATAATGCCCACCCCTGCTCTACATTGATCATGAAAACAACTCCATCGACATTTAGCTTCATTGCTCCTAAAGGTGGAGGAGCCCATCAGCATTACAGGTGAGTCAGATGCTTTTGTCGACCTTGAAACTCCTTATGATCTTTCTGTAGAGATAATGCATATTCCACCACTTACTCAGGAAATAAGTCTTTCTCTTCATGAACCTTTTGATTTCTTCTGTACCACGTTCCCTATGCAATGAGAAAAAATTGTTCCAACTCCTCCTGTATATTTGTTTTCATCACTGCCTACAATAAATCCTCAAACTTTCCTCTAAATCCAGGTGGGGGCAAACAGTTTAGTTGTTTCTTCCATATATAACCCTCTAATGGATGGGCAGGAATGAAGCACATGTCTAGTATCTTCCACTTCCTCCCTGCAGAAAATGTAGTCATCCTCCATAACCACCTTCCTGGTTTTTAAATTGTGTGAAGTTGGCAAGCCATTTTTACAAGCTCGCCATGCAAACACCTTCACCTTATTTGGTAATTTTAACTTTCATAGTCTCCACCATATGTTGACATTTCTTGAGTGATTCTTTCCAAACTGGTGTACCTCTGTTAATGCTTAAAGATTATTTCCTTTCTTTATTTCTTTCCTTTGTTGTTAGCTGTACAGAATGGACTAGAATCTCTGTAATTATTTAGGTAGTTACTGCTTTCCTAGATTAGTCTATCACGATCCTTAACTTCACGATCTTACCATGTACAGTGGCTATTTATGCCACCATTGAGAAGAGCAATACAAGTTTTTTCCAAAGAAACCTTATTCCTGACTTGGTATCAGAGCAGTTTCGATCATCTTTGAACTCTCATATTCTTTTTTTTTTTTCACCATGTCGAAAGACAAAACTAAATCACCACCAATTATTTATGTTCAATCCGAAAACTATAGTTTCACAACCAGCATCATTCTTACTGAAGTTAACTACGATGTATGGTCCCAAATCATGGAGATGCAAATTGCAGGACGTGAGAAGCTTGAATATGTTATGGGCAAAACACCATTTCCACAGGTTACTGATGCTTCCTATGCAAAGTGGTATGCTGAAAATCAAAAGGTCAATGGGTGGTTGCTAACCTCTGTGTCGCCAGATATTATGAAGCGCTACGTCCTGCACATGAAATCTGGAGTGCTCTTGCCAAAGCTTTCTATGATGGATCAGATTAATCATAACTTTTTGCACTGAATCAGAGAGCTTTCTCTACCAAACAGACTGGTCGCCCTCTATCAATCTATTATAGTGATCTTGTGAAAATTTTTCAAGAACTGGATCATCGTGATAAGATTGTAATGAAAGATGCTGATGATGTTATTGCCTATAGAAAATCAGTTGAAAGACTGCGTGTACACATTTTCTTGAATGGATTTGATGCAGAATTAGAACAAGTCCAAGGTGAGATTCTCAGGAGATACTGGATCTTGAAGAAGCCTATGCTTACGTACGTCGTGACTCTGTTTGCAGAACCACACTAAATGGTGAAGTTGATCATGTTGAGTCATCTGTAATGGTGGCACGTAGAGCTAAGCCTAAACCAGATCGATCAACTGGCCCTACCACTGATCAAAATTGGTCATCGGGATCTCAGAATCGCAGCTATGAGATTGGAACAACAAAATTAGAATGCATTTGTACTCATTGTGGTGGAAATGGGCATACTAAGTCCCGATGTTATGAACTGATTGGTTATCAAGAATGGTGGGATCCTGCCAAAGCACGCTGCAAACAGAACTCTAAACCAAATCATCATGCCTCAGTTGCAGTTGCAGAACCTTCCACCACCAATACTCCTGAGGATGCCTCAGCATTAATTGCTACATCTGGTAAGGTTCTTCATACTTCCGCTCCTAGAAGTAGTAGTGAATGGATAATTGATTCTGGAGCTACTAATCACATGACCTTCGACAATCATCATATTCAATCTATGAAACCATCTGAACAGCATATAGTATCCACAGCAAATGGTACTCCCTTTCCTGTTATTGGAGAGGGTTCTATCACACTCATTGAAAATCTGAGTCTCGATTCTGTATTGGTTGTTCCAACCCTTAATCATAATTTATTGTCGGTTGCTCAAATAGTATTGTGATTTTTTGGCCTAACCTCTGTGTTTTTAGGGACATCTGGACTCAAAAGACAATTGGTTATGGACTAGAAGAGGAAAGCTCTACTACCTTGATTTAATGCCGGCAAGTTCTCATCAGTTAGCTCAAGCTTTCTCAGTGAATAAATCTGTAGACTCTGAAATTTGGTTGTGGCATAGACATTTGGGTTACGCATCATTTGGATATTTAAAGAAATTGTTTCCAAAACTCTTTACTCAATTATTTGTTTCAGAATTTAAGTGTGATGTGTGTGAATTGGCTAAAAGCCATCATGTTCCTTTTCCCATAAGTATGAATAAAAGTCCAGCACATTTTATGCTTATTCACTCTGATGTCTGGGGTCCAATAAATACCCCCTCTCTTAGTGATAAACAGTGGTTTGTTTCCTTTATTGATGATCACCCCCGTATGACTTGGATTTGCTTAATGAAATCAAAAAGTGAAGTTAGTTCATTGTTCAAAAAATTTCATAAAATGATAGCCACTTAGTATCAATTAAAATACAAGTTCTCCGTAGTGACAATGGTGGAGAATTTATTAATCAAGATTTGAAACAATATCTGGATGATCACGGCATTACTCATCAAACTACTTGTCCTTACACCCCTCAGCAGAATGGGGTTACAAAGCAAAAGAACCGCCACCTTCTTGAAGTTGTTCATGCTTCCCTGTTTGAAACTTATATGCCGACTAGTTACTGGGATGAAGCCATCACAGCTGCAGCTTATCTTATAAATCGAATACCCTTGAGTGCCTTACAATTTCAGACTCCCTTAGGTGTTCTTCATGAAGCTGTGAGTTCACCTACTGTGCTGAATCTGTCACCTAGAGTTTTTGGGTGTGTAGCCTTTGTTCATCTTCATAAACCATTAAGAAATAAATTGGAACCTCGTACTCTTAAATGTGTTCTTGTTGGTTATGCTCAACATCAAAAAGGCTATTGCTGCTATCATCCTCCCTCTCGCAAACTGTATGTCACTCTTGATGTTGTATTTCACGAGAACAACATGTATTATTCTACTCCCAAGTCTTCAATTCAGGGGGAGAACAAAATTGAATTGCAGACCCTTAATCATCATTTGGACACCTTGGATTTGGATGAAAGAATTGAGTGTCCAGATGGTGAGCATTTGAATTACAGCAATGAACATCCAGATAACACAAATGAGCATAATAATTCACAAGATGAAAGGATTCAAGACCAGATGGAAATGGTGCAACCAGTAACTCAGCCGACTACTTCCTCCCTTCATAATGTACCAGTTGATCAATTGGTTCTGAAGTCTGAGTCCATCTCTGAACCTCGAGTAACTTCTGAAACCCACCTATAGGTACTACCCCATCAGAGGAAAATCTAGAGTTAACTATGAACCCCTTCTTAATTCTAAGTCTCAGTATCCCATGAGTAATTTTGTGTCTTACCATAGATTGTCAAAGGAAAGTGAAGCATTTTTTAATCAATTATCTACTATATCTATTCCTAGTAGTGTGCAGGAGGCCTTAAAAGATCCTAAGTGGAGAGAAGCTATGAATGAAAAAATGAGGTCCCTCCAAAAGAATTCAACATGGGAAGTGGTTGACTTACCTGAAGGAAAGACACCAGTCGGATACAGGTGGGTATTTACCATTAAATACAAAGCCGATGTTACCATTGAAAGGTTCAAAGCAAGACTTGTTGCCAAGGGATATACTCAAACCTACGGGATTGATTACATGGAGACATTTGCACCCATGGCCAAGATCAATACTGTTCATATTCTACTATCTCTGGCCATGAATCTTGACTGGCCCTTGTACCAGTTTGATGTAAAAAATACTTTTTTACACGAAGATTTCCAAGAAGAAGTATTTATGGAATTACCTCCTGGATGTATTATGCAAACTGAAGGAAGCAAACAAGTGTGTAAACTAAGGGAGTCCCTATACAGTTTGAAGCAATCCCCGAGGGCATGGTTTGGAAGGTTCACCAACTTTATGAAGTCCATTGGATACAAGCAAAGCAACTCAGATCATACTCTCTTCTTGAAATCTGACAAAGAAACAATCACAGCTCTTATTGTATACGTCGATGATATGATAGTAACTGGGAATGATCCTGAAGAGAAGAAAGCATTGCAAAGTCATCTTGCTTGAGAATTTGAAATGAAAGATCTCGGCTACTTAAAATACTTCCTTGGAATTGAAGTGTCAAAGATCAAAGAAATGAATTTTTCTATCTCAACGAAAATATGCTTTGGATTTGTTGAAGGAAACAGGGATGACAGCATGTAGCCTAGTCAGTACTCCCATAGAAGAGAATCTGAAACTAAGTACACATCCAAATCAAGTCAATACTAACAAGGAACGTTATCAAAGATTAGTTGGGAGGTTGATGTATCTTGCTCATACCAGGCCTAATTTAGCTTATGTGCTAAGTGTGATTAGTCAGTTCATGCACTTTCCAAGTGAAGAACATATGAATGTTGTCACCTGTATCTTACGCTACTTGAAATCATCTCCAGGAAAAGGAGTTTTGTTTAAAAAGGGAGGGAACTTGAATATTGAAGGTTACACCGATGCCGATTGGGCTGGGTCAATAGAGGATCGAGGTTCTACATTTGGTTACTTTACATTTGTAGGTGGAAATTTAGTTACTTAGAGAAGTAAGAAACAAGAAGTGGTGGCTAGATCATCGGCTGAAGCTGAGTATAGGGGAATGGCCAAGGCAATATGTGAATTATTAGGATCAAGAATCTGATGCAAGAGCTACACATTGAGCAGACAAGTCCTCTGAAATTATACTGTGATAGCAAGGCAGCATGTGATATTGCCCACAACCCAGTCCAACATGATCGAACTAAACACGTTGAAGTTGATAGGCACTTTATCAAGGAAAAGCTGGAAGCAAGACTTATTGAAGTTCCTCATGTTCGGTCTCAAGACCAGCTTGCTGATGTGCTGACCAAGGCAGTGTCCAACCAAGCTTTTAACAACTGTCTCGACAAGTTGGGTACGAGTGATATCTATGCACCAATTTGAGGGGGAGTGTTGACATTTCTTGAGTGATTCTTTCCAAACTAGTGTACCTCTGTTAATGCTCAAAGATAATTTCCTTTCTTTATTTCTTTCCTTTATTGTTAGTTGTACAGAATGGACTAGAATCTCTGTAATTATTTAGGTAGTTACTGCTTTCCTAGATTAGTCTATCACGATCCTTAACTTCAGGATCTTACCCTGTACAGTGTCTATTTATGCCACCATTGAGAAGAGCAATACAAGTTTTTTCCAAAGATATCTTATTCCTGACTCCATATACTTTTTTGAATTTCTGCATTTGAGCTCTCACCTTCATCTCTGGTTTTTCCAATGGCATGAAAAAATCTATAGGCACTTTTCACGCTATCCTGACCATCCTTTTCGTGCTCCTATATTAGTTTGTCTTCTTGATCCCTTGGTGCTAAAATGATTTTCAGGACTTCTGCAGCAGCTCTTGATGGTAAAAGGCTTCTTACTTTCTCTACATTCCACCATTTTGTGGTTTGTTCAATTAAACTTTTCACTTTTTCTTCCTTTAACTTGCTGCTGATCTCATTGAGACATGGTGTGATTATTTGCTTTTAATTATAGTGCTGATCAATTATAGTGCTTTTAATTAAAAGACTTTGCTAGAAGTTTTTGTAATAAAAAACTTGTTTATTATTTGTTAAACATATTCTTGAAGCGCTTTTAAAATTATCATGGTGGTTTTTAAAATTATCATGGTGGTTTTTAGCATTATCTTTAAATGGATATAAATTGAGAAAAAAATACTCACATTTAATAAAAAAAAAATCATATAATCATTTTTTACGAAGAAATATTGTTCTTTATTATAGACTTGATTATTTACAGTCACATCAATTGATATGTCATATTTTTAATAACATTTATTTCGATGACTAACTCATAAAGCCAGTTAAAATATGAAACACCAATTGATGTAACTGAAGATAATAAAAATGAAGATAAAGAATAGCATTCATATATATATACACGTGTATATATATACTTATATATAAATAATAAAATAGGACATCAAGTGAGCTTAAATAGGAGATAATATAATAATCATAATAATAAGCAAAAGCTGCAAAAGCACAAACTCACAATTTTCAAACAAATAGTTGATGGGAATATGGGGCTAATTAATCAAACTATAATCGGTTTTGATGTAAGAAGTGTTTTATTTCATCTCATCTTATTATATAATTTTTTTTAAATGTTTACACAAAATATAATAAATAATTCAATTTTTTTAAATTCTAAAACAATAATAATATTAAATTCTAAAACAATATAATATTCTAACAATATTTTTTTCAATTTTTAACTTTCAATTTTCATCTCAACTCATCTCATCTCAATTCACTATCCAAACTGCTCTTAAAGTGTTTTTAATTAGCTTTCCACTTTAAAACATAAGTTATATATTTTGACCGATCGATAAGATGGACGAGAAATAGATAACGTGGGAAGATCTTAAAAGAATGGTATTTTGGAAGTGATAACTTGAAGTGGTAAAATGTAATTTTTTTTTTCCTATAAATTAGAGTAAAATTGAAAATAAGAGGACTGGCCCAATTTTGTAGCTTATACACTACAACACAAATAGTCTTTTGTGACAGAAGAAATCGTCACAAAAAATAACCAAAATGTCACTAAAGATATTTGGTGATACTTTACTATTGAACCGTTACTAAAAATATTTTTAGTGACGGTTGGTGGTGTTTTGTTCAGAAGAATGTTCGAACGTTCCATTTTTTGTGACGGTTTAAAACTGTCATAGAAAGTAACGTTCGAAGCTAAATAGTTACGTCCGAATGCCAACCCGAGTAGTTGACATTCAAATGACGGAAGTCGAAGTTCGTTGATTATTGTTCGAACATATCATATTTACGTCTGAACATTAACTGCATTAAACGTTCAAATTTTCATTCGAACGTTAATGGAACAATGTCCGAACGTAACGAGTATAACGTTCGAATGTTTGTTCAAATGTTAAAGAAACGTTTGTTCGAACGCTTTGTTCATTTGTGGGTCAGTACGTTCGAACGTTTACAAGTACGTTCCAATGTTATGTAGTAATTTTGTGTAATTACGTTTGAACGTTTATTCGAATGTGAAATAATGTTCGAACGTTTTTTGTTTATATTCGAATGTACAAATCATAAATACTAATTTCATAAAATTAAAAAACATACCAATTGTATCATATTACACACCATAAATATTTTATAACTAATAATGTGTTATAAACTTTTAAAATTAAATACTAAAAGTTATATACATGAATAAAATTGAGATAATACATTTCTTTTTTTCTCACCCACCCCGTTGTTATTGCAATGACATAACATGCTCCATTTGCACGATTATCTCCCGTTATACTTGCTCTTGAACTTCACTGCGAATTCTTTGCTTCTAGTATCTCTGTTGGGCCAGCAAACGTGTCTCTAAATGAGACTGTTGCGTTAAGAGGGCCTTGAACTCTATTAATTTATCATATTAATATGTTTCTAAACATATTAATTTATCATATTAATATGTTTCTAAACATATTAATTCATCATATTAATATGTTTCTAAACATATTAATTCATCAATAAACACCATAAACTCACAAAATATTCATAAAATTCATAAACAATAATTACAATATTTATAATCCATACCATAACATTTTTACAATATTACTACAATAGTATTTCTAAACATATTAATACTCATCAACAAATACCATAAACTCACAAAATATAAATATATTTAATAAATAATAATCAAAATATTTCACAATCCATATCACAATATTTTCACAATATTTCCACAACAAAACTATCTAAACATAACAATATTCCCACAACAATATCTCTGAACATATTAATACTCATCAATAAACACCATAAACTCACAAAATATAAATATACTTAATAAAAAATAATCACAATACTTCACAATCCATATAACAACATTTTCACAACAAAATTATTTAAACATAACAATATTTTCACAACAATGTCTCTAAACATATTAATGCTCATTAATAAATATACTTAATAAATAATAAACACAATATTTCAAATCCATATCACAATATTTTTACAACAAAATTATCGAAACATACCAATATTCCCACAATAATGTTTCTAAACATATTAATTCGTCAATAAATACCATAAACTCACAAAATACTAACAAAATTCATAAACAATAATCACAACATTTATAATCCATATTACAATATTTTTACAATATTTTCACAACAATGTTTCTAAATATATTAATGCTCATCAATAAACACCATAAATTCACAAAATATAAATATACTTAATAAATAATAATCAAAATATTTAAAATCCATATTACAACATTATCACAATATTTCCACATCATTTATCTAAATATAACAATATTTCCACAACAATATTTCTAAACATATTAATTCATTAATAAATACCATAAACTCGCAAAATATTCACAAAATTCATAAACAATAATCATGATATTTCTAATCCATATTATCCATTTTCACAATATTCCTCAAACTCAAGCCATAAACATATATAACTAAAATTTAGAAATATATCTAGCACTTTTTAATATTCTCTTACAAATGATAAAATTTCGATTTGCCAAAACAACCACCTCCTTAAAAAAAAAAAAAAAAATACCAACTTGTTAGAGACATATATATATGTATAAAATATAAGAGAAATATCATAAAATTACAAATAATGAAAAGAATGATTTTTCCTTATCAAAATAGTTTCAAAATCCTAACCCTCAATAATCACTCTCTTATTCAATTTAAATGTGATCTCTCACTCGAACTCTCTCTCTCTAACCATCTCTCAGTCAAACTCTCTCTCTCTAACCCTCGCTCACCATCGACCCTCTCTCTCTCTCTCTTTCATGCACAAGGGAAGCAAAAATGACTTTGCTTCCTCCAGTGCGTGTATTCATGTAAAAAAATATTTTATTTGAGTTAACGTTCGAACGTTTAATTTATACGTTCGAACATTACTTTAATATTCACGTTCGAACATTTAATTTATATGTTCAAACATTACTTTCAACCTCCCAAATTTTCAGCATTCACGTTCAAACGTTTAATTTAAACGTTCGAACGTGAATGCTCAGCACAAAAGACAATAATCGAGCGAAAAATTTTTCGCTAACAATTTTCGTACATTCGAACGTCTAGAATTTAACGTTCGAATGATACAATTGATTGAAAAATTTCCCGCCAACAATTTTCATACGTTCAAACGTATAAGATTTAACGTTCGAACGATACAATTGAGCGGGAAATTTCCCGTCCACATTTTGTCACGTTCAAACGTAAATAATACACGTTAGAACATAAATATAACTTGATTATTAATAGTTGGAAATAAAAAATAATTTAGTATATATAATATATATATTATATAACATATTCATAATTATTATTATATATTATAGTTGCATAATATATTATATACCCTAAATAGCAATATATATAATATCACTACAAGGGGAGTCACTCTAATCCTTTGATTAATTTCATTGAAAAAAACCTTATAAATCGCCATGAATGGACTTTCCCAGCAATATATACATTACTGGAGGTTCGCCGGTATTAAAATCCCACTTATAATAACTCAATACATTTATAAGGAAAAATGAGATATATCATGTAACAAAATATATAATATAATATACTTACTTATACTTAATATTCAAGTTATATATATACTACTATCAACAACATTTTTTTATTTTTGATTTTATCCGCAACATAATGATTAAGGAAGTGATTTTAAGTATTATGATAGTAGTTTTTTTAAAAATATTTAAATATATATATTAGTACATACACTTATATATATAGGTACATACACAATATATATATATACTATGATAGCATAATATTTTAAATGGAAACATAATATATAGTGATAGATATTTGGTTATAATTAATAAAACTAACAACAACCTATATATATAGTATATATATTATATATAAGTAGGTACACTATATATATATATATTATGATAGCATAATACTTTAAATGGAAACATAATATGTAGTGATACACATTTGGTTATAATTAATAAAACTAACAACAACTTATATATATAGTATATATATTATATATATTATATATATAAGTACATACACTATATATATATTATGATAGCATAATACTTTAAATGGAAATATAATATATAGTGATAGACATTTGGCTATAATGTATTTTACAATATAATATACTATATATTATAATATAATATTAGATATAGTGTACTATATGTTATAGTATACATTATAATATATAACATATATTAATAAAATAATATATTATTAATATATTTTGAAAAATCAATCAAGAAATGTTCAACGATGGACTTTAACGTTCTAACGTTTTATTTCTCACGTTTCAACGTTTCCTTTCACGTCCGAATATATAGGATTTAACGTTCGAACGTAATGCTTTTAACTTTATTTATGCTTTTAACAATTTGACGTTTATCCTTTACGTTCGCACGTAAACATATACGTTCGAACATATAGCCAAATGTCCGAACGTGTATGTATTACGTTCGAACGTAAAATAATGAAATATATTATACATTCTACGTTTGAACGAAATATATTTTACGTGCGAACGTAAAATATACACGTCCGAACGTTTTATCTTAACGTTCTAACGTATGTTTCTCTATGTTCGAACGTTCATGCAGAGCAGTTTAAAATTATAACAAAAGATGCATCAATAGTACTTATAATTTTTTTCCCTTTTCTATTTTCAAGATATGGCTCATCTTTTGCATACCAAGAAACGAGAGAGGGACGGAGCCACTCAGGACATTGCTCGGATCGGGGCTCATACTGTTATGGTAGAGTGAGAGGCCCTGATCAACAAGTTTGACGAACTCATATAGAAGCAGAGGAACCTAAGAGATGGTCTTCCTCAGTAGAGGTTGGGAAATATCTGTATATTGAAAGTTATGTGCAAACAACGCTATCATCTGAGTATTGTTTACGTACTTCTATCATATTTTATATTTTGTTTTTAATTTTTGTAAGGAACAATATTATTTAATAAATCTATGGTTTTTTAATTTCAATTATCAATCTTCTTTAATATTATATTTTTTTAACTTTAATACTAAATCACTGTACTTCAAATACATATAAATATAAATATATATTTATATATGTATATATAAATTTATATTTATAGATATAAACATAAATATATTTATATATATAAATATATAATTATATTTTACAAATTGTGTATATATAAATATATACAAGTCAATTTTTTAGACTTGTATACAAATTATGCATTATAAAAATCACATAAATTTTAAATTAAAGTCACATTTAATTTAAATTTACAATTAACGTTCGAACGTTAATTACTAAGGTTCGAACGTTGGCGCCAAAATATTTCACGTTCGAACGTAAGTAGCCACATGTTTGAATGTATATGTAATGTTCGAACATAATTTTCTCATACGTTGAAACATAAAAAAAATCTCATCGGCCTTTAGTGACGGTTTTCAGAAACTGTCACAGAAAATTCTTTTTAGTGACGGTTTGGGGACTGTCACAAATTCACACCGTCACTAAAAAGCAATTGTGTTGTAGTGTTAGTATAGTTGATAATAATATTATTAAGAGTAATGCTAGATGTAGTCCTAAAGTGTGCAAGCTCTCCATATTCCATTTGAAAAAAAAAACGGAATCTACAATTAAAAAATAATTTTTTTAAGTGGGTTTAGATTTATTCTCTTTTTTCAACGGAAGTGCGTAGAACTTGCACATCTTAAAACTGCAAATATCATTTCTCTATTATTAAAGGTCCAAACATAATGAGGACAAAAAACTCAGCATATACTTGGATGAAATAATGAAGAATATCCATTTAATGCAACATATAGTAACTACTTATTTCAATAAAATAGGAGGATCTCTTTCTTTGAGATCATAGGTCTCAATTTTATGATATTAAGATTTTTATTAATTAGTTGGTTTTATCCACTGATTACATAAAGGAAGTGTCGAGTCTTTAACCATGAGTTGGCTGTGCACTCAAGTCTAAATGAGTACAAAATTTTAGAACCCAATTAAGAAAACGTTGCTGCCTCATCAAGGTTAACTTTTGATGCAAGCCAATCCATGAAAACGTAGATCCACTTATGTTTGGTATTTAGTGGCAAATAACAAAGCACAAGCATTATTCAAAGTATCATTACAAGTCATTATGCATTGACAAGTTTTAAGGAACATTGAAAAAAATACATGCCCAAAATGCGTCGGTTTGGATTGAGAGATGAGTTGAGATCACTACTATTTACAACTATTCACAAATTTCAAATCACAAATCATCTCAACTCATCTCATCTCTCAATCCAAACGAGACAGTCAAATGCTTGTCATTTTATGCCAAGCTATGTTTTGAATACGAAACTATAAATGATTTTTTAACTCTTACTCTTTCTTTTTATTGTGAAGTATATCTGTTGTTTATCAAGTCATATCAATCTAAAAAATATATTATTGTAAATTTATTTTTGCAGACCTAACACATCAAGCATTTCTTTTACAAAATTAATCTCCTAGGTGGCTTTATTTTTTTTACTTTTTTAGTTCTATTTTCGTTAAACAGCCATGGATGCCACCTTGCCAAATAGTCCCTAAAACATTCTTTGTCTTTTTTCATTATATTTCTTCAAATGTGGGCAACCCCTCTTTTGACTATGTTGCTTAATGTTTACTTATGCCTCCGACCAACCCATTTCAAACCTTTTGATAATTTTACCACCTTCCTTACCATTTTCTAACTTTAGGGTTGTCTTTTAGGCTTTAAGACTTGGCCTTTGTCTTCCTTTCTTTATGGCTTCCCTTTTCATCCAAATTTTATCCCATTTGTTTATTCTCATCTGATGACCCAATCTCCATTAACTTAATAGTAGAGATTGAAAACATATATATAATTTAGGAAAAAGCTACTTTGCCTACCAAGTGTTACTGCTCAACTTGACTGCTTGGGAAAAATTTTTATTTTTTATTTTTATTTAATGATTAAGGAAGTAAGTTTACTTGTATTGGTGTATTTTTTTATTTTTTAAAAATATTTTTTAAAAATATTTAAATCTATTAAAAAATGTAAATAGAAAAATAAAAAATAAAAAGTTGAAAAATAACTAACAGTCAAGTAAAGCGGGCTACTCTGGGCAGCAGAGTAGCCCGACTTTATAATTTAAGATATCAATTAAAATTGTTGATAGTTTGGATTACAAAATAAAGAAATAAGTGAAAATTTGTAGATAAAAAGTATAATTTCCTTTTTCTTTGACAAAGTTAGATGGGTGGATATTTAGATATATGTGTCCATGGGAAGGACAACAATACAGTTTAATTTGAATGGCCCTTAAGAACAATTAAAGAGTTTTAGGTACGACATCTCTCACATGTGTCCAATTTATCGTTGGCTTGACTTCAGTCAACATTGACTGATCATGCTCTTTTCATGAATTAAAGTCTAGCTTCTTATTAATGCTTGAGGTGCCTATATCTCCACCATTCCCATCTTGTCCTCCAATAGAGCAAGATGTCATTTCCAACTTGTTTTGATTCCAAGGAAAGTATCAATAGCAATAACTGCATACATTATATGATATATATGAAGGAAAACCATTAATCATTCGTAGCATAATGCTAAAGTCTCCACTGGGAGCTCTCGCTAGGCTCTAGTATATGTTTTTTCATGTATTTTTTTAAAGTTATTTTTTACATAAATTTTTTTAACACTTTTAAATATTTTTAAAAAAGAAAATAAATTTAAAGCATAATTAAAAAATACTTCATTAATCATAAAGTAAAATAAAAATAAAAAATATATATTAGTCTTCCTGTTGGGAGCTAGGATTTTTTTATTTTACTTCGTAATTAAAGAAGTATTTTTTAATAATTTTGTAAATTTTTTTTAAATATTTAAAAATGTTGAATAATCTATAAAAAAAAATACACATAAAAAAACATATGCTAGAGCTAGAGCCTAGCAAGAGCTCCCAACGGTGACTCTAGCATTATCCATCATTTGAATTTGTTTGATAGGATTTAATCATGTGAAACTTCTTAGGGTATTTATATATCTTCCAAAACCTCTTCAAACTTCATTGAAATTTTCTTTTAAATTCAATAATTTGAATGTGAGATATTAATAGTAATAATATAGAATGTGTGTCGTCCTATACACATACTTATTAATAGAATGACTCTAAAATAAATTACAAAAATTACTCTACAAATTGCGATAACTTAAACATGATAGTCACATTATAGCATTCTTTTAATTATAAGTTAGAACATAGGTGAATTTGTAAATATATCATTTTATAACTCCCTTTACGGTAAAAAGATAACAAAACTATTTATCCAAACATTATCCATGCCTTCGGGTGGCGGAACAAGTGTAACTACAAACCAAATGCTTTCTCTGCTTTGCTGCAGACACACGTGACACATTCTCGTATTATTCGAACTAATACTGATATTTGCTTTAATTAAAAGGTTTTTTGCAAAATCAGATGAAGAGGTATAAATATTTTTAGGTCATCAAAATTCAATATATGAAATGATGTTCCTTACTCAAATTTTTTTTTAAATGGTAGGTTTTATGTAAAAAATCTGAAGATGGGAATATTTATTTTTGTACGTTGGCAAAAACATATGAAAATGATTCTGTATGCAGAACCACCGAGTAGTAAATCAATTATCATGACCAAACCATATTTTCATTTGCAAAATAAAAGATTAAAAACCAACGAAGAGGTAGAAAGAATTGCTACAGAGATGGTGAATGAGTGAGAATCATGTGAGTTGCCAGTCTCTCTCTCTCTAACTCATTTTGAATCAAAAGCAACAAACTTGTTTAACCCAACAATCACTTTTACTATATGTTTTGAGCGCTGAGAGCTTCTTCTACTTCTTCTTCTTGGTTTCAATGGCTTCAAGCGCCTCTAGGTTCATTAAATGTGTGACAGTGGGAGATGGGGCTGTAGGGAAGACATGCATGCTTATTTGCTACACAAGTAACAAATTCCCTACTGTATGTTCTGGCTTCTTTCAAAGATCCAACTGGATCTTTCTCTTTTGGATTGTTTTTATCATCATTTTAATCAGTTTCGTTGTTCAATATTTGTGCTTTTTATGACTTATAGAAGAACTGCTCCCCCCCCCCCCCCCCCCCC
>QEOT01005179.1:0-15478 GCA_003123785.1 Pterocarya stenoptera | reverse complement strand
TAGGAGTAGAGTCTGGTGTTAACAAGTTAACAACTATAAAGTTGTTTAGGACACATATAACTTAATTATAGCCTAAAATCAACTAAACCATAATATATATTGCGAGAGCAGATTTCTAATATTATGTTATTCTGAGTTCCCTTTGCATTTTATAATAAAAATTGAACTGTCATTTCTCAAAATTATTATTTTTTTAAACAAGGGGTTGGGGTTTGAATCTACTTCTCCCATTTGGAGACCAGGTCTTATGCCTTATGGTCCAGAGAAACTTGGCTACACAATTATTTTTTAAGTATGCGTAACACAACTTAAAGCAAGTGGACTCTGCAATTTTAAAACAGAAACATAAATAGTCTCTACTATTTGTAGAGAGACATTCTTTAACTCCACAAAATTAAACGATGCTCATGGATAATTGGATTAAGCATTGAATACAATGAGATTCACATATTGTATAAATATTATATAAATTGTAAGAACATTCAAACTATAAAATTATTAGGCAATTCTACCTTGTGCAATAGAATATGCTAATAAAGTCTATCGAATATGAATCCAACTCTTTTTTTAGCTACAATACATCCTGGAAAAGCCTTCTTGTATAAAAGATGACTTCCCATTTTGCAAGGATCAATGCCCTACACCATGTGGGGTTGAAACTGCACCTCGTCCTGCCCCCCGCTCAACCCAGTGATTCACTAAATCTATAATTTTTTTTGGTCTAAAATTATTTTTAAACCCAAATTATAATATAATATAATTATAAATTTTATTAAAAAAAATATAAACTCATTAGAGTTGTATTTTGGATTGTCTTGGCCTCCTAGGCCAACCTTTATATAGGAGATCAATGCAATACAATAGTCATTCTTAAGCAATGTGAGACTTGCTGTTAAGTCCCACATTGTTTAAGAATGAAGTAAGTCCCATATTGTTTAAGAATGACTATTGTAATGCCTTGGCCTCCTATATAAAGGTTGGCCTAGGAGGCTAAGGTAATCCATTAACTTGAATTTAAGTTTTTAACAAATTGTATATATCTATATACAATATATTTATATAAATTATTTACATAAATATAAAAAATAATATTTTTTATCATAAATATGGGAGGGCGTGGGATGCAGCCTCGCTTGGGTCAGCCTGCCCTCGCTAGGGGTCCTTCATGCAGAACGGGGCGGACAAGGGTGGGGTAGCTGGGGGCGGGCCCCCGCTGCCCACCCCTAGCATCTATGGCTAGCATTTAGTCTTTTTTTTTAACAAAAATATTAGTTTAATTTGGCTAGTACTTGCTTTTCTATGTGACAACTTTGGTAGTGTAAAATGTCCACGAATTCTGTGTCAAGCTCAGCTTCTAGATAAACGTTTGACAATCCAATATATCATTGTTGTGTGAAAGCAAACCTAAAGATTTGTCGTAAGAGAGCAAATTATGGTCAACGATTTTTTACTTGTAAGAATTAGCTAGTAAGATGTCATATTTTAACCATGTCGTTGTGGTGAATTAGCAAGTAAGATGTCATATTTTAACCATGCCGTTGTGGTTGAAAAGCAATCTTAATCCACATGTTTGTTATTTTGTTTTGCAGAATGACTAGTCATGCAAGTTTTAACTTGGGTGGATCTTGAAGTTCTTGAATATGGTATGGCTATAATAGAACATCTCCAAGTTATGAACAAATAGTCAGTGACAAATGCTACTCAGAATCATTTACCAGATGAGCAAGCGGCATCTAAGTATAAATGAAAATAAAAGTTACCTGAGATCAAGTAGAAATTGAGTACAAAACGCACAACACCAAGATTCTGATGCGTGGATATAGGGCTACACTTATAGTATTGTGGATTTTTTCATATTTGTATTAATATGGCTGCTCCTTTAATTTATTCCCATAGATGAAAAAGGACTTGATGTAATTATAAATTGTAAGAACAGTTTGTAATGTATTTTAGTATTGTATTTTGTAAGACCAATTTGAAATGGATGTTGCAAGATCAGTTTGTAATGAATGTTGTATTGTATTGTATATAAACAATTTCTAATAAATTTTTTGTAATGTTGTATTAGTATTTTATGGAAGATAGTCCTATTCATATCAAGTTCAAGTTTGATTCATGTATGTAAGTATGCAACCTTTATGGCTAATAAAAGCACACATGCCAAGAGAATAACACATGCATTCTAGTTTCCAATCAAAGAAATATCAAAATTCATATAATACCCCTCCATCCATATAAACTTGAATAGATACCTTGCATATTACAAAATGACAAATATATTACTTGTACATTTTCCTTACAAAATGTATATATATTACATATATTGCATCCTATTACCCTACACATGTAGTGTAAAAATCTAGTAAAATAACAGCTTCTAAGATCTAGTACCAAAGTTTTTGCAAACAGATTCTTGCAAAATAGTAGCTTCTCTCAAAATAACAGTTTTTGTGCAAAGCAGGTCTACAATCTCATACATGCATTATATTGTTACATTAGTGATTGTACTATTTGAAATAAAATTAAAGTTCGGCATCAATGTTGAAATACTTTACATATGGATATCAACGTCTATATCTTAATTGTAGGATAATAACAAGAGTTGCCATCATCCAAAAGTTGATAAAATGATTATACCTAACAAGGAAAGACATCCACAATTAATATACATTAAAGAATCATATTATATTAAAAATACTTGAAAACAATACCACAATCAATTGAGCAGTACAAATTGTAGGAAAATCAAGCTTGGCCAAGCTATGTGAGCCAAACTCTACTACTACGATTGTGTTTAGGCACGACCTATTCTTCTGTGCAGAATTTCAAGATGAAGAGTTAATGTCGAAAAGCTACAAAATATGATTATAAACACAAAAGACAAAAAACTTATATGTATGTAGGTTCTTATAAACAACCTAGCTTTAACGAGACCATTGAGTCTTCCTTGATTTCACAACTACTAATTGCCTTCTCAACTAATGGTTGTTTTCACTTACAAACTAGTCTTCCCTTACTTCGAGTTGTTATAGTACTTCGTAATTTTTTTGGGCCTTTTGTCACCCTGACTCAACGGAACGATTGTCAATTGGCGTACTACTATCACACGTCAACTGCATTTCAATCCATTATAGCTTCAACCTACCTAATTGAGTCATTAACTTCAAACAACCTTCATCACTATTTGATGAAATGGAAGAAACTTCGTAAAAAGTCTTGTTCAATTTATTCATTCAGTGTGAATTTGGACTACAATAAGATCATTATAGCTACTTCGGACAAGCATGTAATCTCGTTTCAATTCCTTCATCTACCTCTCAAGGATGTATTTTGAAAGCAACTAATTTTTTTATGGAATGTCAACACACAGAGGGCATGCCTATGCAAAATTCCATTGAATTCAAATAATTGACATGTGTAGCTTACTTCACACTCTTCATCATTAAAGTGAACAACAAAGTTTTCTCTTTTAATGAATCCAATAATAACTTTGACCTAATTAACCAAATGATATGTAAACATTGAACCTTCATACCTAACCATCAATGCGTAACAATATATCAAATCTTTGAACTCTTTTTGAACTTCTTTAAATTTACCATTTGTATAAGCTTCCTAGCACTACCTCTCAATGAGATAATAACTTATGTAAGAAATTTGTGTGTGGAATGAACTAAAATCAGCTGCACTCTCATTCTCGATCTTGTATCTAAGTGCATTATTGTATTGATATGAACTGCTTTAATGTTGTCTTCAAATTGACGTAATCATCAAAGAATGCATTCACATTCGCTTCTTTACGTAGTTGATAATACAACCCAAAAGTGATTTCTCATGTAAGCCATCTCCCATAGATTACGTTTAGAATATTACCATTCAAGCCATGAATGATCGTGTAGATCAAAACTATAAAAAAGTTGAAGCCAACACTTGTCAAACTCATCATGAGTTAATGTATCATAAATACACCTATGAGAACACAACCAATGATCTCGAGTTTTCTTTCCCATAATATACCACAAGGAGAGAAAGCAAAATTCAAGAAATATTCATTGTCAAGAAAACATACTAGTGCAGTTCACTTTTGATGTTATCATGTTGACAATATGCTCCAAATTTTTCTGAAATTTTTTTTATTATATGTCACAAACAAAACCGGTGCTGAGGTTTTGGAAACAACTTTAAAATCACATTTTGCTTAGCTTTATCCTGGTATGTTAATATGGCATGTGATGCAGGACCACTCATGCACTTAAGCCATGACTCAAATTAGGGGTGATACCACCTTATGTGGGGGCGGGGTTAACCATTCCCCGCCCCCTGCCACCATGCGAAACAGAAAAAAAACTGCATCACACAAAGAGTGCGATGTAGGAACAGATAGGGAGGCTAAGTAGATATCTTTACACTTCATTTACTACTGTTTTATTACCCAACTATTTTTTTTCTTTTACTATTTAAATCTAGATTAAAAATCTCAAAACTTGACCTTCTTACATAATCCTGAAGAAAATAAATTCAAACATGTAATTTAATTAAAAAAAATTCAATTTTATAAAAATTGACCTTATTTTACTTTTTAAGTCAATTGTTAGATCATGCAAGAAGGTCATATTTTAGATTGATCTTTTTTTGCTCTTCAAATTTATTTTTAATTTATATGATTACATTAGTTGATTAAATTTATTTATTTTTAGATTATTCAAGAAGGTCATGTTTTGAAAATTTAAATTTAAATTTAAATAAAAAAGAAATATAACTTAATAATAAAATAGTAATAAAAGAGGTCCTCTACTCATATCGAAATAATTTTAGTATGAAAACGAATCCTAATTTTATAGAGTTTTACTACAAATCAGTCACTGTTCACGGTAGATTTGTAGAAAACCTTACGTGTAATAAATATATATTTTAAATACAAAACCGATGTGCATTTAAAAAATGGGTTCCCCCTCCCCTTCCCTCTGCCCGATTCCCTCTTCCGGCTCACCCAACCTCGCCGTGTGCCATCTGCAGTCACTAGCCACCACCATCGGCTCCCCCTCACGTCGGCCATCTTCAAGCCTATTATAAATAAACACATGTCAGTACACACGTGTTAATACATGATAGGTTAGCAAGATTAGTTAGTTAGTTCTGATTTTACTTTCTTTCTTTGTAAAGTCTGGAGCTCTATAAATAGCAGATTTCATTTTATTATCGGGATTCAAGTTGTACTGAGTATATTCATCAGAAATAAAAGGCTTTTCTTCTTCTCTGAATTGGGAAGTTTTATTGAAGTGTGAAAAACAGAAGTAATAGTAGTAAAGAAATTTAAAGAATGCACTATATGATAGTAGCTCCTGTATCAATGATCCAGGAGCAAGATAAATCTTGAATAGAAAGACTATTGCAAGAAAAAACTGAATGAGGAAAACCTGATGCAGAAGGCACATTTTCAGTAGAGTAAGGCAAGACTGTGGCTGCTTTGTGATTTGAAGAACTATCTTCATGTTTATTTTGTGAGTTTAGCAAGTTCAAGATTTGCTGATATTGTCCAGACTATAGAAGATCAATTTCTGGGTATTGTGTATTCATTAGTGATTCTTTAATCTCATGGAAGTCCAAAAAATAAGAAACAATTTCTCACTCATCACCAAAGGCAGAATATAGATCAATGGCTACTGCTGTATGTGAAATTTCTTGGATTTTGGCTTTGATTAAAGAGTTACATCAGGATCATTCTCATGCTGCCCTATTATTTTGTGATGATCAAGCTGCTCTACACATTGCAGCTAATTTGGTGTTTCATAAGCGTACTAAACACATCAAGGGGATTTTCATTTGATTTGGGAAAAGATTCAAGCTGATTTATTGTGCACTTTACATGTATCTTCACAAAATCAGATTGCTGACATTCTCACTAAGCCGTTAGGCTCATCCTTGTTTACTTCTTTGCTTTCCAAGATGGGTATATATGATGTATATACTCCATCTTGAAAGGGACTATTAGAAATAAACACATGTCAGCACACACATGTTAATACACGATAGGTTAGCAAGATTAGTTAGTTAGTTCTAATTTTACTTTCTTTCTTTGTAAAGTCTGAAGCTCTATAAATAGCAGAGTTCATTGTATTCTCGGGAATCAAGTTGTACTGAATACATTCATCAGAAATAAAAGGCTTTTCTTCACTCTAAATTGTAACAAAGCCTCCATAGTAGCCCTCGTGCGTAGCCCCCTCTCTCAACCCGAAATGGGTTCTCCTACATGGTTTCTCCTTCTTGCCGCTACTACCGCCTCCATTGTCAGCCTCCAGGCCCATCATTGGTACCGGTGGAATTAGTCGTATCGTGTACTCCTCTCTCACCAAGCAACCTGCATCGCGTTCGGCCTCTGTCCGCCACTGTCGGCCACCCAACAACGCCACTGACCACCTCCTGGCTCCCCTTCACACAGGCGACCCTCCAGCCACCTTTGAGCCTCCACGGTAGCCCCTATCCTATCCCGAAATGGGTCTCACACATAGATTTAGCCATCATGTCGTGCCGTATGCCAGCCCAGGCTCTAGCCACCACCACTGAGCCCCACCGACCTCCCAACAACACCTATCGTCGAACCCAAGTCACGGCAACCCCATCCTCCCTCTCCATCACAGCTCACAACCCAAAATGGGTCTCCCCCTCTCTTGCCACCATGTCGCCATCGACATATGCCAGCCTAGCCACCACCAACGAGTCCCATGACCTCCCAGCAACCCCCACCGTCGAGCCCAAGTCACAGCAACCCCCACCTTCCTCTCCATCGTAGCTCACATAGCCCTGGTTGTTTGCCTTCCTTTGTTATGGATTTTGAATTTCGAGAGAGGGGGGCTTCAAGGTGAGGGCTTTAGGGAGAAATTGATCAATCTGCTTAGCTATGTAAGGTATGCTTTGGTTAATGTCAAACAGTGGTTAATGTCAATATTTTTTCAATTTTCTATAATTTTTATTTATTTATTTAATTTTTTTGCGCGAAAAAATCAAAACCTGTGGAAAGAAAAAGGCAGTCCTTTTTTTCCCCCTTCTCCCTCAGTCAGCTCCAACACTTGCAACCCCAACTCTGCCGGCTACATTTTCATGCTCTCAGTGCATTCATCAACGGCTCCTCCAGTTAAATTAGAAGATTATCAGTAAGAAGAAATATGAGCACCGTCGATAAAATGCTGATCAAAGGCATCCGGAGCTTCGATCCGGAGAACAAGAACGTCATCACCTTCTTCAAGCCCTTAACCCTAATCGTCGGCCCCAACGGAGCTGGAAAAACCGTAATTTCATTCTCAGTCGTACCTCCTTATATATCTATGTGTACGGATATGTATGTTAAGAGTTTTGGGTTTGATTCTGCAGACCATTATAGAGTGCTTGAAGCTTTCGTGCACCGGAGAGTTGCCTCCCAATGCAAGGTCCGGCCACAGTTTCATTCATGACCCCAAGGTCTCTCCATTTCTCAGTCGTTTTGATGTTATTTCATTTTTTGTTTGGCTCGCTAGAATACGGGGCAAAATAAAAATATGAAGTCTATGCTTGTTTTAATATTTCGTAAAAATGGAGTTCGGCAACTGTATCAGCTTCAGTTGAATGGATGCTTTGATGTTTTTTGTTTCTGGGTTTTCTGAAAGCAATTTTCTTTTTCTTTTGCTACGTTTTCTCAGTAACCAAAAGGTGATTATTTTCATTTTTTAATGTCTTTAAAGACGTTCTATAAATTTTCCAAAGTTTACTTTTCTGGGTGCGGTTGTAGGTTGCAGGGGAAACAGAGACAAAAGGGCAAATTAAGCTTCGTTTCAAGACGGCAGCGGGGAAGGATGTGGTGTGCATAAGGTCGTTTCAGCTGACACAGAAGGCATCGAAGATGGAATATAAGGCAATTGAGAGCGTGCTTCAAACAATTAACCCTCACACTGGAGAGGCAAATTTTTTCTTCTGCTCATAGCTGTTCAGTGTTCTCATTATCCATGATAGATCGAGTACTTGGAACTGATTAATTTATTCAACAAATTGCCATACGCAATTGCACTTTTAATTAAGCTTTGTAGTCCTGAAACTCTGAAAGTTGAGCTAGCTCTTTCTTTTTTCTTTTTTTTTTCCAAAATTTTTTCATTGCGACCTTAGTATATATGTTTTAATTGGTTAGAACGATATCCATATTTATTAACTTTACTTATAAATTACAACGGTATCTGTATTTTATTCAATATTTTCACTTGTGTAAATCTAACATCAACCTGCATTTATCCTCTTTATTCCTAACTGCAGAAAGTTTGCCTTAGCTATAGATGTGCTGATATGGATAGAGAGATCCCGGCTTTAATGGGTGTTTCAAAGGCTGTTCTGGAAAATGTGATATTTGTACACCAAGATGAAGCTAATTGGCCATTGCAAGATCCTTCCACATTAAAAAAGAAGTTTGACGATATCTTCTCTGCTACCCGGTATTGTCTATCTACTGTTTGACTCTATAAAGATATTGTGGTAAACTTGTGTATTCATACATTATTTTTTATCATCTTTACACCATCAATTTTCTGTATGAAAACAAACTCTTTTAACAATGTGATCTTTGTTTCAATCATGCTATATAAAGTCAGTTGTTATAACTTATGTATGGGAGGCCTAAAAGGAAAAAAAATAGGGCTCTTAGATGGTGACATCCCCCTCTCTCCTGTTATTGAATGTTAGTAGATGCTCAACTTTTTTAACTCTTTTGCTGCATCCCAGTTCAGTAAACCATTTAAACATTTTTCAAATAAAAAGTCAGGGAACTTTGCATGCTAAACATTCCTTCATGGAGGCTTTCTCTCATCCCACCTCTAAGAGCTTGGCGGAAGGTTCTACCCCAAAATTATTACTCATCAAACGTGTACACTTGAACGAATTTTGACATAAAATAGGGGTGTAAGCTGAACAAGGCTATTTGATTCGGCTCAATTTAACTTGACTTATACATGTTTTGTTTATTAAATAAGCCATTCATGAACATGAAATCATGATCGACTATTTATCATTACAACTCGTATAAAACTCGACTTGGGTAGTGGTGAATAAGCTTCTTTATTTATTTTGAGGTTGCTAGTGCCTTACTGGATGATTTCTTCAGCAGAGTGGGGGTAGCATGGGTTATGTTAGGGAGGGTTATTTATCTTCTTGCTAGCTGGAGAAGTCTTTATGGTGTTCTGCAGATTGCAGAAATTGGGAGGATGACCCCTACAGGCCTTTTGTGGTGTATTTGGAGGGAAAGAAATGATGGGAGTTTTGAAGATATGAATGTTCGCTACAAGAACTTCAAGTCTCTTTTTTTAACATGCTATTTCTTTGTACAATAGCTATAGATTTCAATGGGCTTAATGTCCGTGATTTCCTTGTATCTATTTCTTCTCTTCCCTAACTAGGTGTCTACTCTTGTATACGTCACTTATACTTTGGCTTCGCCTGGACTTTCTATTAATACGATCTTTACATGTGAAAAAAGATTCTTGAAGAAGCTCGTATAAAGATGGACTTGACTTGTAAGGTTACCTTATGTTATATAAATATAAGCATCATATGTATACAATATACTTGTAAAGTACAATATTTATTAAAGATAAACATATATATATATAGACACACACACACATGTCGTTTGTGTATTAGTTATAAATATAAGCATAAAGATCTCATTCTAGGCAATTTTAGGGCTCATTTGGATTCAGATATGAGATGAAATAATTTTAGATGAAAAATAAAAGTTGAAAAAACTATTGTTATAATATTATTTTTTAATATTATTATTGTTTTGGAATTTGAAAAAATTGAATTGAGATTTGAAAAAGTTGAATTGTTTATTATATTTTGTGTGGAAATTTGGAAAAGTTGGAATGATGAGATAAGATGAAATGAAACACTTTCTGAATCCAAACGGGGCTTAGGCCCTGTTTGGATACACAGTTCAGATGAAATGAGATGACATGTTTTGAATAGTAGTTAAATAAAATATTAGTAGAATATATTTTTTAATATTATTTTTATGTTGGAATTTGAAAAAGTTGAATTGTTTATTATATTTTTGTATGGAAATTTGAAAAAGTTGTAATGATTGAGATGAGATGAGATAGTGGTTTTGTGTAAACAAACGGAGTTTGTGTTGGGGTCCGTCCACTTTTAGTTTTCTCTCTGTACACTTTAGATTTTGTAAACCAGTATCACGTCGCTGATGGTGGCTGTGGGCTTTTGACGGTGGGATATCTGGTACTGTAGTAAGGAAATGAGTTCTTTTAGTTGTTTAGCTATTGAATCAAAGGTTTTTGAGGTGAGAAGAGATGGGGGTAAGGTGTCCATTATGGAGAAAGGGTGGAAAGGTGTGAGTTGTCTGAGGCTTGGGTTAGAAACTATCCTATGGGTGGCAAATATGCTGGAGGAATGTTCGAAGACTGGGAGCAAAGGGTACTACTTTGCTCGTCGGGAAGGTGACAGAATCTTCATTGCCTAGTGATGTTCAAATTCTCATGGTTCCTACATGGCTTTGGTGGAGTATGGTGGGGGAGGTCGTCGGAGTTTCATACTCATACCTGAGGATAGGGCTGGAATGGGGTGGACGAAGATGGTGGCAGTGTTGAAGGATATGGGCAGAGAAGGTGGTCAGGGGAGAAACTCACCACCAACGATGGCGGTAGCCTTGCTGTCGAGTTCGTACAAGGAGGCCCTGGAGATACCTTGAGCCGCATAACAACCTGTTATGGCAAACCTGCACGGCGGTAGCCTTGCTGTCGAGTTCGTACAAGGAGGCCCTGGAGATACCTTGAGCCGCATAACAACCTGTTATGGCAAACCTGCAAAAGGGCACACCTCCCTTTTCAGTAGTTGCTCAGAGTCAAGGAGGAGTTGGTAGGGGGATGGTTGGGCTGAAAGAGGAAAAGCTTCTGTAGGAGCTGCGTGATATGCAGAGCTTGTTGGGGGAGTTAACTGATAAAGTACTTTGGCTAATACGGTGCGTTGAGGAAATGTCGTGGTGGGCTTGGGCTTGGGTGGTGAATTGGGCTCAAAGGAATTGAATGGAGGGCTGGGGAAAAGGCCTAAAGGGAAGGGTCAGGCCAACGTTGGTAATGGGCTTCAGCCCAAGGAGAGGCCCATGTAGGTTGGAGGCCCTTTCTGGAGGAAGAAGCCACATGATGTTGGTGGCCCGTCGATGAGTGGGCTCGAGCCACCGTCGCGGGCGAAGCCTTAGACGATCTCGTCCGAGGTTGCAAAAGCTCCGATGGAGGTCCCGTCACTGGAGGTTGTACTATCCGAGCTTGGAGGAGGGATTTCCTTTGTCTCTCTTGCTCACGACGACCTGATAACTGCACAGACCACCTCAACGGAGGTTGCTGGCGCACAGACAACTGCGACGAGGTCAGAGGAGACATCTTATAGCAGTGGTAAGGTTGTCGTTCCAGAGGCTGTTTTAGCCAGTTCCCACGAGGTTATCTTGGCCACTGTTTTCGAGCCGTTGGTTCCACCCTAGGCACAGAAAGTCCCGACAACTTTTGAGGAAGCTTTGGGAGGGTTAAAGGTGGTGTCCTATGTGCCGGTAGTGGAGGAAGGGGAAATTGTGGCAAATGCAGAGGGAAAAAAAGTCTTGTTGGCTCCTGTGGGAAAGGAGATAAGTCCAGTGGATGAGGGTACTAGTTTGCTGAAGTATTTCTTGAATTTTGAGGGCAGTGATGAGGAGGAGATGGGTAGTCCGTCACCCTTACGGATGCTTCCCCCTCGGATTGCACCTAGAGCATCAGAATGGGTGTTAAGAAAAGTGGAGGAGCTTCAAGGTTGGTTGGGACCATCCTGTGATGGCTATGAAGAACAATTCATGGCTCTCTTAGTAGCCATTGAAGCTGGTCGTTCCACGACCATGAAGTCAACTGTTAGAAAGGAGAGAGAGCTGAAATGACTGCAATGCTCCATTAACTATGACAATAAAAAGGGAACTTCGGGGAGAGACAGAGCAAAAGGGAGGGACTCTACTTTTGTTAATAAAGCCTAAAATACTGTCTTGGGAAGTAAGAGGGATCAATGACGTGAATAAACGTCTTCGTATTAGATCCCTTCTCCATAGTTGGAAAGTTGACATTGTTTGCTTATAAGAGACTAAGTTGAGTGGTGTTGATAGAAACATAATCCGTAGTTTATGGGGTTGCTCCTTTGTAGGGTGGTGTTATTTAGCTTCATCGGGGTTTCGGGAGGTGTGTTGGTGATGTGGGATAAGAGAGTGGTGGAGATGGTAGAGGATTGTCTCGGGTTTTTTTTCTGTGGCTGTATCTTTTAGGAATATGGAGGATGGGTGGAGGTGGGCTTTTGTGGGTGTGTATGGGCCCAATGTGGATAGTGATAGAAGCTCTTTGTGGGAGGAATTGATGGGTGTATTCTTTATGGGATTTACCTTGGATTTTTTGTGGTGATTTCAACATTGTTCGGTTCCCTAGTGAGAGGGTGGGGGCATCTACGTCGACAAGAGCAATGGAGGACTTCTTAGAGCTGATTTTTGAGTTGAATCTTGTGGATTTTCCTTTGGTGGGGGGGCTTACACTTGGTCCAATAGTCGAGGGTGGTCAAGGTTGGATAGGTTTCTAATCTCTTCTTCGTGGGAGACGCACTTTCCAGATCTATGTCAGAAAAGGTTGCCACGGGTATATTCCGATCATTTTCCAATTTTGCTTGATTGTGGTGGCATTCATGGGGGTAGGCATCCTTTCAAATTTGAGAATATGTGGTTGGAAGTTGAATGATTTGTGGAGAAGGTAAGGGCTTGGTGGGAAGCTTACTCTTTTGATGGTACACCTAGCTTCATAGTGGCGGGCAAACTTAAAGCTCTCAAGGCTGATTTAAAGAAGTGGAATGAAGAATTGTTTAGACACACGGAAGTGCAGAAAAATATTCTTTGGGATAAGTTGCAAGCATTGGAGGAAGGGGACGTGAATGAGGATTCTTTGTTAAGGAAGAATGTGGTGGTGACTGAAATTGAGAAAGTTTTGTTGATGGAAGAAATATCTTGGAGGCAAAAATCAAGGGCGCTTTGGTTGAAGGAGGGGGCATAAATGCACTAAGTTCTTTCGCAAGATGGCCAATTCTCATAGGCACAACAACGCTATTGAAGTCCTCCATTCAAGCTCAAATGTGTTATAGTCTCCCGAAGAGATCCAAGAACATATAGTGCAGTACTGCGAGGAGCTCCTAGCTGAAAAAGTAGAATGGCGTCCCAAACTTGACGATTTAATTTTTGACCAGCTGGATTTGGATGTAGCAAGTTGGTTGGAGAGGCCGTTTGTGGAAGAGGAGGTGCATCTAGTGGTGAGAGGTATGTGCAAAGATAAAGCCCCGGGTCCGGATGGTTTTTTTATGGCTTTCTTTCAAGAGTGTTGGGAGATAGTGAAGAAGTGATGCAGATTTTCCATGCCTTTTATTCTAATCTTAAGTTTGAGAAGTCATTAAACGCTACTTTCATTGCTCTTATCCCAAAGATAGTCGGTGCCCATGATTTGAAAAACTTCCGGCCTATTAGTTTGGTAGGTGGGATCTACAAACTCATTTCCAAACCTCAAAATGCTTTCGTTCGGGGTTGGCAAATTTTGGATTCAGTTTTGATAGCAAATGAGTGTTTGGACAGCCGATTAAGAGAAGGCATTCCAGGGGTCCTTTGCAAGCTAGACATGGAAAAGACTTATGACCATGTGAGCTGGGATTTCCTATTTTATATGCTTAGAAGATGTGGCTTTGGGGATAGGTGGTGCGAATGGATTAAACATTGTGTTTCGACCGCTTAGTTCTCGGTTTTAGTCAACGGAAAATCTTGTGGTTTTTTTCAGCTTTTGAGGGGTTTTGCGACAAGGGGATCCACTATCACCCTTCCTCTTTGTTTTAGTAATGAAGGCATTGAGCCACATGGTGGAGGCTGCCGTTAGGGGGGGATTTATTGTTGGTTTTTCGGTGGGCAACAACAGTAATGGTGTCAGTTCCATTTCTCACTTATAATTTGCGGATGATACACTGATCTTTTGTGATGCTGTTAGCGACCAGATTCAAGCTCTAAGGGCGGTTTTGTTGTGTTTTGAAGCTGTTTTGGGACTTAAGGTGAACTTGGGGAAGTCGGAACTGGTACTGCTGGGGGGTGTGAGTAAAATTGCTTCTCTAGCAGAGTTGTTGGGCTGTAAAATTCCCTCATTTCCTATGAAATATCTTGGACTTCCCTTGGGGGCGTCATTGAAAGCAAAGAGTATTTGGGATGGGGTGTTAGAGAAGATTGAGAAAAAATTATTAGGGTGGAAGCGGCTCTATCTATCAAAAGGGGGGAGGTTAACACTTATCAAAAGCACCCTTTCCAACCTTCCCACTTACTATCTTTCTCTCATTCCATTACATGTGGGTGTTGCAAATCGAATCGAAAAGTTGTATAGAGGTTTCTTGTGGGTGGCATGGGGGAGGAAATTAAATTTCACCTTGTAAATTGGCAAGGGTGAGCTGTCCGATTGCAAATGGTGGATTAGGGGTGCAAAATTTGAGTATCTTCAACAAGGCACTCTTAGGAAAGTGGTTGTGGGGGTATCAAATGGAAGGGAACTTGTTATGGAGAGAGGTTATTGATACAAGTATGGTAGTGCTTGGGGGGATGGTGTTCTAAGGAGGGTAGGGGGTCTTATGGAGTAAGCCTATGAAAATTTATTAGTAAGGGGTGGAACACCTTTGAAAAATATATTAGGTTTGAGGTGAGTGATGGAGCAAGACCCCTCTTTTGGTTTGATGCTTGGAGTGAGGAGAGCCCTCTTTCTATTGTTTTTCCAGTTGCATTTAATTTGGCTGGAAATCAGCAAGCTGTAGTTTCAGAATTGTTGTGTCGTGCGAATGGGACGGTAACTTGGAATGTCACTTTTACTAGAAATGCTCAGGATTGGGAACTTGATGAGATGATAGATTTTTATGGCTACTTGTATTCATCAAAGTTAGGAGGAAATGGGGGTCATTGTATGTTGTGGATCCACACGGAGAGAAAAAAGTTTACTGTTAAATCCTTTTACAAGGCTTTGACAGTCCAACAACCCATATTCTTTCCGTGGAAGAGTATTTAAAAGGTCTTAGTGCCGTCTAAAATTGCATTTTTTACTTGGACAACTGCACTTAAGAAGATTTTGACGGTACAATTTGAGGAAGTGGGGTATGATGGTCACGAAGTGGTGCTACGTGTGTAAAAGGAATGGAAAATTGATAGATTATTTGCTTTTACATTGTGAGGTGGCTGGGGAGTTATGGGATGGTATCCTTAATAGAGCCAGACTGAGTTGGGTCATGTCTAAGAGTGTGGTGGAATTACTAGCTTGCTGGAACAGGAGGCATAATAGTGCTCAATTGGCAGTAGTGTGGTGAATGATACCTTTGTGTTTAATGTGGTGTCTATGGTCGGAAATGAATGATAGGTGTTTTAACAACAAGGAGCGTGCAGTGGGGCAAATCT
>QEOT01005172.1:23714-54880 GCA_003123785.1 Pterocarya stenoptera | reverse complement strand
GATATAAAACCTTGGTTCCTTTCATTTTTTTTGGAGAAGTAATTAAGGATTAATTGTTCGTTTTCTTTTCCTGAACAGGACAGGAATTTATCTTCGGTTATTTGCATCGTCAGGTATGATTTCTTATTTTCCTTCTTCTTATTTGGATATATGAAGATCCAAAAAAAAAATTAATGTCAGTAATGTTCCCTAATTACCAAGCCCTCTATCTTCATAGCAACTAGCAAGTCATTGATTTATAAAGATGTTAGTAATGTTCCCTAATTACCAAAAAGGTATTCATTAGCATTTTTATTTTTTTTTAGCTTGAGTATTCTTATGATTATGTTTCTAAATATATATGTTGATATTGGGGTTTCTTTTTTTCTTTTTTTCTTCTTTTTTTTAATTTCAGTTATGCTTGAGTTTACTTTATGATGACAAAGCTTTTACTCCTGTATGTCCATCTCTTTTGATTTCTAGTACTATTGCTCGTGAGACATAAGTGATCCAAATTCTCATCGTATTTCTACATAAGAATTATTTCACACTCTTTTTAAAAGTATACTCTCTTTTTATCATTATTAGTTTAATTTACAATATAAGAATTATAAATAGCAAAATCTGTCTTTCGAGTGTTCATAAAATTAAAGTTTTTTGTATACTCTTTGAAGACGAAGGAGCCCAATTTGTTTCCCATATACTTGCATTGATTATTAAAAATAATGATTATAATTGCTTCAAAGAATCTTTGTAAAACCAAATTTAATAAAATTCTCTCTAAATTAGTAATTTTCCAATAAAGATTAAATGAGCTATATTCAATTGAAAATGTGGTATAAAGTCTTAATTAGTAATTTTGCTTTGCAAAATGATAAAAATAATTTTTAAATAAAAATATAATATAAAATCTAAAGTTTAAATAATTTTATAGAATTTTATTGTATAAATATATATTTTTTTAAATGCCTTAAAGTTTTCGCCTTATGCCCAACAAGCTATTGAGCCGGCCTTGCCGGCATGTTTCCAATGTTGGACTTACATAGTTTACTCCTGCTTTTGATTATTCTAGGAACCATATCGGATATAAAATCTTGGTTCCTTTCATTTTTTTTGGAGAAGTAATCGGGGATTAATTGTTCGTTTTCTTTTCCTGAACAGGACAAGAATATATCTTCGGTTATTTGGGGAAACAAAGCCATGAAAAAAGGAACAATTGGAGATGCTGCTGCGGGAGCAGCGGTTGGAGAGATATTTAAGGGTTCGTGGAAAGGAATTACGCATGTAACAAAAAGAACCATTCACTTCCAATCCTATTTGGAAGGCCTCAAATCTACGCTGTCTAGACTAGAGGTATTGGTCGAACATATGCGACAGTCACACGTAGGGTTGGGTGGTTCCCCGGGAGGAGAAATAAAGGGATTGGTCGAGTTGGTGAAGAAGGGAGAGAAGCTTGTAAATGAGTGCTCGAAGCTCAATTGGTCGAAACAGATCATCAGATTCGCTTACGCGAACAAACTCCGAAACCTGGACAAGGAAATTCTGGTGTTCTTTCAGAGGGACATCATGGCTCGGATTGTGACGGATTTGTCGGAGACTGTGAAATTGGTGACTGAAATTCGTGAGAGAGTGGATTCTACCGAGAGTAATACTATTGTTCATGGCGAAGGGGAAGGATCCGCCTCCCGTGGAGAGAATGCAGAAGGTATTGCAGCTGCTGCTAAGCCGGATCATGACCACGTTTGTGAAAAAAATATTTATTTTTCTAAGTGAAGGGAATTTATTATACGAGACTTGTTAATTCACAGAATGAAATAGTTTATATATAATTTATTTTATATAATCGCTTTGAATAAAATATTTTTCTTAATATATTAACTCAGTAATTAAAAAATGTTTCTCTAATTTTACACATAAATAACGCTAAATACAATTGCAAGTAAGTCTAATTTATTTTTATAGATAAGATGAGATAAATTGAAATTAAAATTAAAAAATTGAATAAAATATTATTAAAATATATATTTTAATATTATTTTTATTTTAAAATTTGAAAAAATTAATTTCTTATATGTTTTGTTCTAAGACTGGAAAGTTGGGTGCAGGATGAAAAATTGGAAGCTTGAAGAATAGAGAGAGGAACGGGATGAAGATAGAGGCAAGTGAAACTGAAAAGTGGCTGAAGCATGTCGTGTCCTTGGAAGCAATAGGATACAAGTGTAAGTGTCTATACGACACCGTATGAAATAATAATATGTAATAAGAAACGCACCGTATCTTGTAAACGGTGTCGTTTCATTATGTTTCTAGAAGCTCTATTAGAGGGTCATTTTAGTAACTTAATCTGCAAGTTTGTTAAGGCTGGATTTGGATAGCGAGAAGTGTTCTGAATAGTTGTGAGTAGAGATTGGAGTGAGTTTGTGGATCCCATTGAGAGTAATTTGAATTGTTTAGATGTATGAAGTATGTTGAGTCGTTAACTTTTGAATTTTGAGTTGAAAAAGGTGTGGTCCCATCAATAAATATTTTTTTTTTAGGATGATGAAGTTATGATTTTATTTATATATAAGAGTATTAAATATTATAGTGATTTTATTTTTAAAATAATGATAAATATTATAATAATTTTATTTTTTTATATATATAATAATGATAAATATTATGTTGCCTCAGCACTTAAATGCATGATCACATCAATGCTCTGCATCGGTTGATCGGCTTCTTGAAACTGGTTGCCCATCGTCCTTTCATCCATCAAGTCTGCCGGGAGATTCTCCAAAAACCACTCATGGTTCTTGATTTCAGTAATGGTCATCCTCTGTTGCATTTAGGTTGTCATAAGCATCAGCCTTACCGTGCAAGTTAAATCCATACTTTTTTACTGAAACCGTCTCCCAAACCAACAAGTAGCATTCAACTTTCTAAAAAACCGAACCCAGATGGTGATATTTTCTAATTACAATAAGAAAATCCGGCATGTCCAAAAGGCTTAAGTTGATAGTAAGTGGGCAATAACATTCCTACTTATATATTTTAAAGTTAGCACCTGCTCAGAAAACACAAAAAGAAAAAACATGCTAAAATAAACCTAAAAGGTGACTGAACTCCAATTCCGTTTTCATAAAAATTTCAGGATTCATCAAGAATGGGTACTAGTTGCCACTAGGATTCAAACACCAAAAGTTCAATTACATGAACAGACAATGTGTTAAAAGACCACCACTTTTGGGGTTGGGGAGGGGGGAAACAAAGTATAAATGATTCTAGAGTCAAATTGTCGGTTTTGGCTTTCTGCACGGTAATTTGAAGAGTCATGTATACAATCAAGCAATTAGCAAGGCTGAGCAAGAGAGCAAGAGGAAGTCAAAAAAACAAAAGACAAATAATCATGTACGGGTCTAGAACATAAATCTATCAACAAAAACGTGTTCCATATAGGAATGGAAAAATTTATAGCCACATATCCCAAGCTGTTCTTAGAACAGGAAATACCAATGCATTTGTAGGAAAACAAACATAGCATCCTGGGAAACAATAAATCACTAACCGCTACAGGATCTTAAACAAAAATTCTTGAGATGAGGTTGCGACACTCGAGAGATATTTGAACAGAGTCTGGAATGGAATACTGGCCGGATAGGTTTGGAGGGTGAGTTGAGAATTTTGTATTTTGTTTTAAAGTTTAAAATATTATTTTTTAGTTTTGAGATTTAAAAAAGTTAAATTGAAATTTGAAAAAGTTGTATTGGAATTTGAAAAAGTTGAATTGTTTATTATATTTTATATGGAGATTTGAAAAAGTTGTAATGATGAGATAAGATGATATGAGAATTTTGTGTAAGATGTATTTTCCAAACCTATCAGAACTCTCTGCATGGAAACAATAAAAACATGTTATGCATATAGGAATATACCTCAAGTCGTGTAAAGACATGAATTAATAACAAGGCCTACTGATATACTTGGATAGTCTTGCAGAAATCCTTTGGTTTATCAGGATCCTCAAAAGGATATGCTCCCACCAGCATCACGTATAAGGTCACCCCACATGACCAAAAATCGGCAATCTGATATTTTATGCAATACCAATGTCAAAACAGAAGCTCTTTAATTTGAGGATCACATTGCAATATGACAAGAAATTAGACGAAGTAACTACATGCATTGCAACTTAAGTAGAATCCAAAGAGCATACACTGGGAAAAAGAACAGCAACAAATAGTTTTTCAAGGAGGCTTGGAGTAAACAGCAACGGGAATAGTTTTTCTAAGTAAACATAATGTATCTAATCCAGTGTAAGCTCCAATTCCAAACTTTGGGAAAAACAAGAATACGCTAAGCTAATGCAACCAAGGAAGAAAGCAACTAATTGAATTAGACCCAGTTTACCTTGCCATCATACTCTTTCCTTAGCAGTACTGCTGGAGCAATGTAAGCAGGGGTTCCCACGGTTGACTTTGGTTGTGAATGAAGCACAGAAGACTGATAAAAGCACCCATAATCAGAACCAGTGTGAAATGCATGTCATTAACAAGTTCAAAGATCTAAAGAAAGTGTCTACATATTTTGTATTACATATCCATATTTGAATGCTTCAGAAGCGAGTTTGGAATCATAATTGAATGAGGGTGTGGATGTGGGTGTTTTTTCATGAGAAACAAGAGCCTATCCGAAAATAGGTAATGTAACACCCGGGTCGAGTGCCAAGTTTTTTTTTCAAAATTTTGGATTTTATTTTCTATGCCAAAAGTCCATTTGAGTTTTCAAGTTTTTATTTATTTTAGACAACGGGCTTAAAATCTTTGTTTTGGCGGATTATGATTTTTTTGGGGCTTGATATTTAAGTTATTTTTTCTAAAGGGCCTAAGTGAGAATCGAGAACCATATTTTTTTAGAAAAAAAAAACCCAAACCCGTGATTTGTTACTTCAGACTCCACGTTCTTCACGGTTTTATGCCTATGCATGCACGTTTCCTTCTCTAGGGTTTACCAACTTTTCTTTATATAAATTCCCTCGTAGAAACTCACCCATCAAAATCTAGGGTTGCAGCTTTGCATCTCTCCCATACCATCTATCGACATCCCTTGCTAAAAGTCATAGAAAGATTTTCCCAAGTCGTAGCCTCCATCCTCGTATGTTCGCAGCAAGCTCCTTCGCACCACCACCTCCACCTCACGGAAACCGCCTACCCAAGGCCTAGCGTACTACTCCGTAGCCCTTCCCCCCACCGTGCACCACCGCCCTCTTCTCGAACTCAGCCCGTTGTCCCCTGTTTTAGCTCCTCGAAACAGAGCAAGTTACTGCTCAAGCCGTCCAGTGAGTTTCCCTCCGCCGGCCTCTCATTGGGTGTTGCACCTCACTCTAGCCTCCGAGCTCCACCATCGAGACCTCACAGAAACCACCGCCAAGGACTTTCCGGCACCCCCTGTCCGTCGCTCCCCTCTCGGTAAGCCAGCCCCGAACTCACCCACTCTCCTCTCCGTCTCCGTCTCACTCTCGCTCATCTCTTTCTCTCTCTTAGTGTTCCGCAGTTGTGTCTCAGCCACCTCCCAGCTCGCCGCCTTTGTGCCTCCATCTCTCGGTGAGCCTCCACCTCGCTAACTGTTGTTTTCACAAATATGTTTTCTTAATAGCAGAGTTTTACAGAAGCTTAGCATAAGTTGGTCTTTGCATAATATATTTAGAAAAATTCTTGGGAGAAGCCACTGTTTGCAGCAACCACTTTTGCACATAATATGTGGTTTCATCCAGACCGTCTATCTTTTAAAGTTGAAATTATGAGAAGAAAAATGAGAGGAGGAGAAGAAGCCACATAGTGAGTGCAAAATGTGCACTACTATAGTGGCTTCTCTCTAGCAGTACTCATATATTTATGTAACGAAATTACTTGGTTACCCCTTTGAATTACCACCTTATTAATCTGTTTTTAAACTTTTAATATGTAAAATAGTGGACTCTATTTTATTTATGTTTTCAGTATTTTAAATTGTTTTTAAAGTAAAGATTTCTTTAAAAGGTAAACGATCTGGTGTAGGTTTTTCTTTGGACTTAGATGCTTGTGGGTTATATTATTTTAGTATTTTAGGAAACTAATGTTTTTAGCGGATTGTTTATTAAGTGATTATTGATGAAATTGGGAAGTAATGATATATTTTGAGGTTATGAGAATTTTAGGTTTTGAGGAATTAAAATAGGTTATTTTAGAAGCTTAGGCTTAAATCTCGAAATATGTGATTGATTGAAAATTTACGGGAATTACATGATTATTTTATAGGTGACGAGTAATATTTGTTCGACATTTTTTAGGAAATTCTGAAAAGCTAAGAAGTCCAGGTAAGCGGGGTTCCTATGCTAGACTTTGCATAAAATAAAAATGAACTGAGGTTGGTTTATGAAAATGTGTATTATATGTTTTAAAAAGAAATGTGAAAATAACCTCAGTTATTTGTTCGTCATTACTCATTGAACTCTGATGAAAGAGAAAGCATTTTTGTCATGACTGGTGTAGACATGAGCTTATTTTTGGTATTCTATTCCTGACAATGCAAAAAGAGCGAATATGAAAATTTGTGCATGATTATGCTTTTGATATGCTTTGACTATGAAGGTGATATGATTTTGTTTAGTACTCTGTTTGGATAAGATGTGATTTCTGAAAACTTTTGGCATGACTCTCTGATTCTGAATTTAATTATGTTTCCGCTCAGTTCAATTATGGCCCTGCCACGGGTGATAATAGTGGATACGACCCAACCACGGGTTACAATAGTGGATACGGCCCAACCACGAGTTATAATAGTAGATACAGCCCAACCACGGGTGATAATAGTAGATACGGCCCAACCACGGGTTATAGTAGTGGTCTCTGTTTTGAGTGCACACCTTGGTGACAGAGTGATTTATGTTCTGCTTGGTTTTCCGCAGATGCACAACTCTACCACGGGGGTTATACATGGCCTCTGTTCTGATATGATGTTCTGATGATGATGATCATCATTTATGCTATGCCAAAGGATATTTTTGAAATGAAATTATTTTCTGAATCTTCGCTCTGATATTTTGATAACATGTTCTGCTTCCGCATTCTGAAAATGGAAATGTTTTGTTCTGCATTCTGATTTTTGTAAATGCTCATATTTACACACTAGTATATGCTCTTTGCTTACTGAGTTGTTGATAACTCACCCCTTATCTCCAAATATTTTTCAGATGATTTTGAATTGTTCAGCTAAGGATCTGGATTATGGAGCATGGGTGAGATGATTATTTAAGCATAGTGGATTACTCATAAGGAGATTTCTGAGAATTGACGGATTTTATTAAGAGATTTTGTAGTATTCTGATGGCTCTATATTTTGGAGTCTGTAAATATATTGATGAGATGTGAGTTTTAAGTTACACGGAGTAACTCTTCGACCACTGCGGATTCGGGGCGTTACAGGTAGAGCACCTATAATGAAGCCCCCCCCCCCCAAAACTCTTAACTCAATCCTTAAACAAAAATTCTACTTGCAACCGGGCCTGGGGGAACCGACACAACCGTGTCCTACGTGGCTTCCAAAACAGCGTCGTTCTGCATTATGCAATTAAAGTCCGAAGTCCTGCACATTTCACTTTCATCCTGCGCATTTCACTTTCACTTTCTCTCGCTTGATGCAGACCCTTCTCCCCATTCCCATCTTCCCCATTCCCATCGTTCCCATCGTCTTCCCCAGGAAGGCTTCTTGGTCTTCTCCACCAGAGCCATGAAGGCACTTGGTCTTCTCCACCAAATCGGTAAGCCCTGTCAATTCCAAAACCACAGACCCGATTTGAACCCACGAACCAGAGCCACGAAAACCAAACCCTAGATGATTTTCGTTCTTTTCTCTGATATAATTTTTCTTTCCTTTTTGTGATAGTCATTCTTTAGTTTCGTGCCTTCATTTTTTTCAATAATGATTCTCTTTGTTTTCGTGCTTGGTTCTAATGTTCTTTTGGGGTTTCTATTTCTGGTTTTGTTTTTTGGATTTCAAAATCGTTTTTGAGGAGAAGCTGGATCGGTACCAGAGAGTGGAGAAACCAAGAGCAGAGACGTCGATTGATGCGAATGAGATTCGTATTACAAGTCAAGGAAGTATGCGCAACTATATCACCTATGCCATGAGCCTGCTTCAAGTATATCTCTCTCTCTCTCTCTCTCTCCAATTTCTCTTTGCATGTTTATATTGTGGGTTAATTTTATGGGAGTTGTATATATTGTAATTTTTCCCCGTCCTTTATAGTTGTCAACTTTTTATTGTTTGAACTTGCTACTTATTTGACTTTGTCAAATTTAAGCAATGCTTGATGTTGGGTTCAGTGATTTTTCTGTGTTCATGGTAGGAAAAATTTGAGAAATGGGTTATGAATTTCTTGACAGAGATGAAAACAATGTTTAGAGGCTTGGAGAAAGTGCGCTAATGGCTGGAACATTGCCTAAAATCTTAGGCTCAAATCTTGTATGCTGGAAATGCAATGAATCATAAATCTGTTAATGTTGTGACTGGTGGTTGATAGTCTGCAATGTTCTGATGGATTGGTTTTCAATTTTTGTGAGTTGTAGTGGTTCAGTTCGATTTATAGTGGTGTGAACACAATTGTTTTTGTCAAATGGTTGTGCTAGCATTTCAAGTATTTGGTAGGTTTGCCTTGTCAGGGCTTACTTTGTTATAGGTAGTTGATACCTTATAACAAAGTAACATTTCCCCTTCTTCCCTGAATCTTGTGTATGTTGATACCTTATGAACCCTTGCTCTCTCCATTTATATATTCTGTAGGAGGAAAAAGGTTAGAGCAAAATTGTCTTCAAAGCAATGGGAAGAGCCATTAACAAGACCGTGACAAATGTGGAGTTAATAAAGGTTCTATTTACTATTTGCATACATTAGACAATAATTTGGTTTTTCTTATTGGGTCGTAATATGGTTCAATTGGGTCTTTTATTTTCACGCAGAGAAGAATTGTTGGTCTTCATCAGAATACTTCAATTGGATCTACTGACATAACTGATACATGGGAGCCCCTAGAGGAAGGCCTCCTTCCGTAAGAGCAGTTTGAGCTTTATCTCAAGAATTGTTGCAGTCACAAGCCTCGATAAATAGAACTATGCAAGTTTGATTTGGGCTGGTTGATTTTGTTATCTTTGCCTTGTAAATTATTTGTGAAACTTACTTAGGGAAAATCTTGTATGTCTGAAGTTGCTGAAATTATTTGGTTTTGTTTTAAATGGCTGTGTCAATGTTGATATTGAAATGCCAGTACTGCTACTACTAGGAGTTACTGATTTATTTTATGTTTTGTACTGAAAATTGTTGTACTGCTTTTATGAACTGGAAATGTTGGTGGAAATGTTGGAACACATACTGCTAGGTGTTTAAATTCCCAGATTTTCAGATGGGCAATTTGTCATCTGATTTATTTTACTTGTGAAAGGTGTTGTACGTACTGCTTTTATTTTTCATTGTGACTACTCATTTTGGTTTATTTTACTTCCAGATTATCACTTGGTTTATGAACCTAATGGCCACATACTTGAATGAAAAATGCACACGTAGAACACCTGTTAATCATACCACCAGCGAACACCTTTTAATCATACACGTAGAACACCTTTTAATCAATCTAAACGGGGTCATCATAAATGGAGAATAAAAAATGTAACAGGTTTGATGCCACAAATAAAAAAGGAATAAAAAAATTATTGCTAATAAAATCAAAATGTTTTAACATTTGATCCTACTAAGGTAGAGAAGTTATTAGAACTGTGGAACAATTACTAAGATATTTGGAGAAAGAAATATTTAACATAACAAGCTGTTCCAATGGCCATCAAATATATTTTCCAGTTCAGGGTGTTGAGGGCAATCTTTATCAGGGACCCAGGATTCAAGTTCTATATCCGACTCCAAATATCGAGATTGTGATATAGAGGAGTCCAGCATAATCTCCAAATATCGAGGTTGTGATATAGAGGAGTCCAGCATAATCTCTTGCAGTTTTTCAACTTGGACTTCGTGCAATAACTCCTCCCTGGTTACAGACACCCCCTATAAACATCGAGATTCAACCAATTAGAAAGATAAATATAAGTTTAGCCACTTCATCTAACACAACAAAAATTTCCCCACTCTTGCAACAATCTTGATCATCTCCTTGCTATAATTTATAACAAACTATTCGGAAATTTGACATTACAACTGCATAATCAACCAGTAGAATCACAAGCAGAAAACCCACAATCAGCTCATCTTAAGCGACTAAATCTAAGTGATGACCTTCCACTTGCTCCTTAATTCTAAAAAATTAAGGATTGCTCTAAAGTTCCTAGTATGAGTCATGACTGTAACATTTGCAATGGGAAAGATGAATATGCCCACAACCATTGCTTTTGAAAGTCAGTACACTTGCCAATGATCATCTTCCTTCACAACAATTACAAATGCAAAGGACTATCGTCATCAATACCAGGACTCCACCCTCCATCACCCCTGCCAACCCCTCTTCTCTGCTCACATACTCATCCACATCAACTAAATCTTTCTTTATAGGTACCCTCTGACACAACAAGAATGTTGCACCAAAG
The DNA here is from genome assembly GCA_003123785.1 of Pterocarya stenoptera. Classification (NCBI taxonomy): domain Eukaryota; kingdom Viridiplantae; phylum Streptophyta; class Magnoliopsida; order Fagales; family Juglandaceae; genus Pterocarya; species Pterocarya stenoptera. Next base: position 44,297 of record QEOT01005172.1, on the reverse strand, counting down.
TCCAAAGCACAAATAAGGAAAATAAATTTTAATTTTTCAAGATTAAAAAGAAAAAATTGATGAATTTGCGTTTCAGTAAGTTAGTTTGATAATTAAAATTTTCAAAGTAGTCCCTCCACTGTTGATATAGACTCGAAGGCAGGCCTGAAATTTGCTTTCTTTATCTGGGCAAGATTTAAGTAAACTTCTCTACCTCTGGATTTTCATCTCTCCTTTCCTTAGGAAACAAAAAGAATACCACACGACAAAGTATAAACTAGTTGCTTTTGAGTCCCATTTCAGAAATTTTCATGTCCAACAACACAGGTTGTCAGACAAAATTCCCTTAAATGGACAAGGAGATATTGCCAAACACATCTTCTTAAACTCATAGGTAAGAGAACACATCTTAACCTATTATTAGGTCCATGCCGAGTGAAGAGAACAAGGAATGAAAAAAAGGCATAATGTAGTTCATTTGAAACAACTTCCTTCAAAAAGAACAGAGTAAAATAATGATATTCTGTTTATCATTTGAAATTACTTCCTCAGTGAAAAAGGCATCATACATTTGCACATATACAGGCTCCTACAAGGTTCAACTGGAGTACACACGCATGCACATATATACATACATGTACAGGGGGAGAGTGTAAATGATGCTTGATCCAGGATTTTTACTTTTTAAACAAGATTCTAAAGGCACAATAATATGATATACCCCAACCCGAAGACAATAAAAAAATCATCATTCTTGTAAAATGCCTGCTCAATATCTGCTAGCAACAGTTAAATAGCTCATTAATATGCAAAGGTATAGTTCATTTATGGAAACAAGTGGATACTTTTTTTCTGATGAGAGCTACCCACTAGGAGCCCCTTGATGTTGCAGTAACACCTTTATCATGAAGAAAACAAATACATCTTTATTAGTCAAAGAAAACCAAGCTATTACAGCACCCAACGCCTAAAATCATAGAACACACCTCTCTCTTGTGTATCTGTGTGAATGCATACATATATTTTATATTTTATTAAGTATATACAGTAATAAATTATCCTAAAATGATCACATTTGAAGACACAAAATGTAAACTGAAACCTATAGTTAAGCAAGCCCACAAAATTTGTTTCACTTAATTGCCTAAGAAAAAAGGGTGTATTACGTTTTTTTTTTACTAGCCAAACAGGGGAGAAAGTTAAAAATCAAATAAACTCTACCGTAAAAGGAAATTGAGAAACGAAACACAAAATCAAACCATTCACTTCATTGTGAAAAATTCAAACATCCCATATAGTCATGTTGATGTATTTGCTAAATGACTTTACTAGTTCTGTGTCTTATAACAAACCAAGAATAATAAAGGAGATACAATTGGTACTTAAAGTCTCAAGATATTCTGAAATAGAATATAATTGGTAAATCATCAAATGCCTATTTATGAAAATATCAAATGCATGCTCATCAAAAACTGATAGGAGAAAATAAGCAGAAACCTCCTCCAGCACACTTCCAATATTACCATGACTGAAATGGCTCGTAAATAGTGCTTCATTTTGCAAGAAGCGGACTCAACTAGCATAAGATACTCTCTCAATGATCTATTTATTAGAAGCTCATATGCCATAACCTAAAGATAATAATTCACAATATTCTAGTCACGGGGGAAATGGCTCCTTTTTCCCCTGAGAGTCAAAAAAGTGACTCTCAGGGGAAAAAGGAACAACAGAACACTTATCTTCTGCAATTCATCCGGGCTCAAGTTTCCAGTCAAATATGTCTAAGTTTTCTTTCATCCTCTCTTTGTTGAAGCTTTTCACAACAACACTAACCCCTTGATACCCATCTTAATGAAATCTTCACACAATAAATCAAAATCTAAATTACCATCATGCTTCAAACTAGACAGTCCTTTTCAAAGTCCTAAAACCAAAAATACCCAAAAAAGGAAAAAGAATATATGCTGATTTTTCTAAATGAGAGAAGTCCACGTAGCTAATCCAAAATCGCATAACTGAACTACACCGTCAGCAAATAATTATCCATTAGAACGACTAGTAATACCATAAGTTAAGTGGGAAATTAAATGAAACCCAAAAGAAAATGCCCCTCTACCTTCGGTCTCTTCTTTGAAGAAAGGAGAATGTTAGAGGGCTTGAGGTCTGCACTGTGCAAACAAAACCAACAAAAATCAACGAGAGAAGATAAGGTTGAGTTTGGATGGTAAAACCAACAAAAACAAATCGGTCTCAGTGGTGTTCTTATACTTCGCAGAAAAACAATAGATTAAAGAAACTAGACCTGAGATTGAGTAGGTTTTTCTCTTCCAGACACGAAGACGACGACGGCGGCGATCTTTCTTTCTTCCATACCTGAGATCGAGCAGAGTTTATCTTCCCAGACCCGAGATCGAGATGATTTTTTCTCTTCTAGACTCGAAGACGACGATGGCGGCGAAGAACTCTCCTTCTTCCAGACCCAAGATCGAGCAGATCTTCTCTTCCCAGACGCGATCTCTAGTTTCTTTTCATCTGAAATTTTTTGAAATTTTCCTCCTTCGGCTTCTTTTTGTTTCACTTTCCCGCACTACCTTCTATTTCATTTGTTTTCCCTCTTTTTTTTTTTAAACATCGGCTGACGTGGCAGTCAGCCGGTTCCGCGTGGAACCGACGCCGGCGGTTGTACGTAGAAGTATTGATCCTTAAAAAGAAAAGTACAACCATTACCTTGGAATACCCAAAAAAAAAAAAAAGACAAGTTTCAGTTTTTTGTTAAACACAAAAAAAAAAGTTCCAATACCATTGCATGGCAATAGCTAACTCCAGATATAAGTTGTTGAAAGAAAAAGCGTGCCTGCAGCACAAAATAATAATTAATCAGTGATCAAAAGAACTTCATTTGCCTAAAGAAATGGAATTAGAAAAATATTGTATAAAGCACCTCATCCTCACTAAAACGTCCTACACTGCATATTCGATCAAAAAGCTCTCCACCAGATGCATATTCCATAACAATTGCCAGATGAGTTGGGGTTAAAATCACCTATATCCATTTGTATGTACAAAAGTGATTCAGCTCTCATATCTTTTGCCAGCCAATTAAGCTCAAAAGTGTAAAAACTAAGCTAACCTCTTTAAACTGAACAATGTTAGGGTGCCTCATAGACCTGTCATTAATGATTTCTCTTCGAAAATTTTCATCTATCTGAATCCAAAAAAAAAATCTTATTGAAATCTATCTGAAACAAATAGTCCTACAATGAGAACGAGGGTCCATAAAATTTATCATCTCACAGTCAATGTATTTTTCCATAAATATTAAATTAACACACAAAGAAAATGGAAAAAGTTCAAATTAAACCCTCTCTACTTATATCCCCCGACCACTTCTTCAACACTATATTTGGGAATTTGGAGGGGAACGAGAGGAGAGGATAAGGGAAGGAGAGAGAGGAGAACAGAACAGAGGAGAGGGATCCCTTGATTCGACTATTAGTAAATAAACCCGCTTAATGCACTGAAGTAGTTTTAGATGGCTGACCTGCTTGCTTGCTGGAAGGGTATCCAAGGTTGTCCCCAGGTGGCAACAACATGGAAGATGATACCATTGTGGAGTATGTGGTGTCTTTGGACGAAAAGGAATGCGCGGTGCTTTGAAGATAGGGAGTGAACAATGGCAGAGCTTCAGAATTTTTTCTACACACTTTACTCCTATGGTTTTCAGCCATTGTTCTTAATGGAAACAATGTGCATGATTTGTTATCTTTAATTTAGCGCTTTTAGAATGTCTTTAGGCGTTTTCTTCTGTATACTCCCTGTGTACATGGCTATGCCTATTTTTCATTCATATCAATGAAACGTACTTCTTACTTATAAAAAAAAAAAAAAGATTTTTTTTACAAGTATAATAGTTTAAGATGGATAATTAGAAATACTACATGTAATATTTTAAAATGTTCTAAAGATGTTTACAATGTAATAATTGTAGATGCAAAAGTTTGGCTAGAGCCTAGGACTAGCTGACTAAGTTGATAAGTTTGGATAAGACAAGGTGAGTAAGATGATAGATCACTTCATCTTATTTTTAGTTTTATAATTTGGATGAATGTAAAATACTTTGACTTTATCTACAACTATTTTGAGTTTGTCTAGAAGTTATTAGGAAGTGTTTTAGATAGGTCAAGAGTGTGAAAATCGAGTTTCAAGGGTTTTGTAATTATCCAGAGAAGAATTTGAATGGGAAACTGCTATTGCTGAGAAGATTTAGTGCCAGGTGTCAACATCCCATCAGAAGAGTCTCTCGTGACAGAGTCGCTCCCTCAACAGAATCCTACTGTAATTCAAACTGCTTTTAGATTGTTTACTTAAGGGATCCTATTGGTTAGGATCTGTAGAGATTCGGTTCAGAATATTTTTTAGAGCACTTGCCAGTGCATATTTTGGTGAGAAAATTCCTGGGAGCATTTTCATATTGTTTCCAGTGATTGTAATTCAGCCACTGGAGTCCCAGGAGAAAAGTCAATATTTGAAGATCTTCATATCAGAGTGATCATAATTCAGCCACAAGTTGTCACAGTTCATGCACAAGCCGACAGTCACACACTGGACAGCAACTAAGCGGCTCCTTCGATATCTAAAGCAAACAATATTTCATGGCATTCAACTTAAAAAATATGCCCTTCCATATTTAACAACATACAACGATGCCAATTGGGCAGGGAACATTAATGATCATACTTCTACATCAGCTTATATCACATTTCTTGGTTCCAATCCAATTTCAAGGAGCTCCAAGCAACAAGGAGTTGTTGCACATTCATCCATGGAAGCTAAATATCGTGCTCTTGCCAATGCAACGTCTAAAACCATGTGGCTTTTAGCTCTCTTTCAAGAACTTGGATTTTCACTCAAGGAACCACCTTCACTTCTTTGTGATAATCTTGGTGCAACTCATCTAAGCTTTAATCTAGTTCAACATTCAAGGATGAAGCACATTCAAATTGACCTACCCTTTGTGCGTGATCTAGTTCAAAGAGGAACACTCAATGTTCGTCATGTACACACTCGAGATCAGCTTGCAGATTTAATGACAAAGCCACTGTCAAGGCACTGTACAGAATTGTTAAGAAACAAGGTTGGTCCTGCTGATGGCAGCACAATCTTGCTGGGGCATATTACGGAAGTTGACACAGGTCAAGGACAGCTCACAAAGGAAGATCCTTAGCCAAGATCCATGTGAATATTCTATAATTAGTGTAGCCGAAAATCAAGCTCATACGTTTTTGTATTTAGTGCTGTGTAACTGCTGTATATTCAAAGTCATAAAGTGTGTATATTTCCTAAGATAGGATTCTAGTCTTGTATAAAAAACTCTATAAAGGATCAATACACATGTGTGGAAAATTTCCTTTGAAATCATCTTGCAGTAACTTATTCTCTATATTTATAAATCATCATCTGGTTTAAGAAAAAAAAGAAAAGGAATGTCCGTATGAGTTGCGAATGATTTTGACAATATTCTTATGCTCTAAGAAAAAGAAAGAATAAAATTTGTGATAGAATTGGTGGATTGAAATCGAAGCTATTGTCTCAAGGTGCTCGCTTGATTGTTATTCGGAAAATCCTTATGAGCTTACCGATTCATCGCCTTTCTTGTATACATGTTCCTAAAGTTGTTTTGCAGATAATAAATGGAAGTCTTTGCAAATTTTTTTGGGGCTCTTCCGATGGGAAAGATAAACGTTGCTGGCGTTCTTGGAAGAATATTTGCTTTCCACTTGAGGAAGGTGGTTTAGGCATTAAAAGGCTGGAGGATGTCCAACTTTCCTTACATGCTAAATTTGCATGGAAGGTTTTATATGAGAATTCTCTTTGGGCGAATTTTTTTCGCGCTAAATATGTGAACAATAATCATGTCTCTTTGATTGATCCTGGCAAGCGCTCTAGGAATTGGCGTATGATTGGGAGGAGTATACTGTTGGTTTTAAACCAGTCTCGCTGGAAAAGCAGGGAAGGAAGAATTTCTTTTTGGTATGATAAATGGTCGGATGAGGGTCCTTTAATAAATCATTTCTCGATTTGTCCTCTCCCAAAAATCAAGATCCAAGAATGCAAGCTTGATAATCAATGGGACGTCGACTTACTTGTTCAGATGGTGGGCACAGAAAAAGTGCAATCTATTATTCACAACTTGGGTCCTCATTAACAAGGTGAGGATATTTTGGTTTGGACCGATAATGTGGATGGGAAATTTTCCACCAAAAGTGTCTGGTCTTGTTTACGTATTCGAGCTCCGAAGGTGGTCTGGTCTAAATGGGTATGGCATTCCTCTCTTCCTAAAAAAATTTCAGTTTTGGTTTGGAAAGTTTTTTTCAATGCTTTGAGTGTTGATGATAATGTTTGCAAGATTGGTATTCCTCTTGTTTCCAAATGTAATTGTTGTGTGAAAGGGAAGTATGAGGACTTAAATCATGTGTTTGCCAACGGGGAACTAGCTGAATTGTTATAGGAAAAGGCTTGTCATTGTGTGGGTTTACAACCTATAAGAGGGAGGGGTTGGCGTGAAAGGGTGGAGGTCTGGTTCCATAAAGCAAAATACTCTACAAAAGTTGGGTCACTTCTTGGCATTATACCTTGTATCCTCTTATGGTGTTTGTGGGATAGAAGATGTAAAGCTCGTATGACAGATGTATGTGATTCATTCCCAATGGTCTGGGCTCGGTTTAAATATCAACTTAGTTGGTCGGCGCTAAAATTGAAGGATCAGGCAGATTTTACATCCAGAGATCAAGAGATTTTGAAGATGTTTACTATCCCTTTCAAGAGGGCCAATATCACTTTGCCTACTATTGTTCGGTGGCATCCTCCTGATGGTGGTCGTATCAAATTAAATTCTGATGGAAGCTGTATTGGTAATCCTGGTGTTATGGGAGCTAGTGGAGTTCTTCACGATCATCATGGTAAATTAATGGCCGCTTATTCTTATTTTTTGGGTGATGGTACGAATAATAAAGCTGAATTGTTAGGCTTGTTATATGGGCTGCGGATTGCCAAGAGTTTGGGTTTTTTTAATCTTGATATTGAGATGGACTCGTTTTTGGTTATAAAATGGTTGATTGATAAAAGATGCCCTGTCTGGTATCTGGAAGATTTTTAGGATGACATTCAAATTTTATTGGAAGGAATAAATGTGAAGTTTAATCATGTTTATCGGGAAGGAAATTCTTCAGCGGATTATCTTGCAAAACTTGGCGCGGAAGGTTTGTCGAGTCATTGGGAGTCATATGAGGATATTCCTAAATTGCTTAGAGGATTTTTGAAAACTGATAAACTTGGTCTAGCTCAGCTTCGTATATAGTTTGGCTTTTTGTTTTGGCATTTGTTTTATGGTTGTGATGGTTTGACACTTGGTTTTGGGTTAGTTTATAACGTTATTCTTTGTAAGCCCCCAAGTGTAATAATGTTTACTACGGTTTTCCTCCTCCATAAGTGAGATTTTTTTTAATAAATTTGGGACGGGGCCGCTATGTGGGTGGCTATTGGCTCTTCTTAAAAATTAAAAATTAAAAATTAAAAAACAATAAAAAAGAAAGAAAGAAAAACAACTTTTACTAATCAATTTTCTCTTCCTCCCACAAATACTTCGTCTTCTTAGGAAGAATCTCAATTATTGATGATTATCAATGAATTTTTTTATCAAAATTTTAATTTTTCTTAAATGAAAAATAAAGATGTTTTTCATCTTCCTTTAAGAAAACTTAATATTTTAGAAAAAAAAATTAAAAAGTTGATTTTATTAGTGACTGTCAAATATTTTCTTTTTCTATTCTTTTTTTTTTTATTTTTTTGTGGTTAATCGGTAAAAAGTGGTTGAAACGGATCGGATTGGAACCTGGCCTTATTCGAATTTGTCGGGTTAGGAAAAAAATAAGATCGATGGTCGAGGATGTTTGGTCTGAGCATGCAGGAGGATGTGATTAAAGAAACCCTCATTGTGTTGGAAGCCATTATGAAACATAAACAAAGAAAAGAGGCACATCTCTTGTGTTTCTTTTGTTTATGAATTGTTAGCTTAAGAGGCGTGCGGCATGTAAACATACAGAACCAATAAACATAACTTTGATCACCTGCATGTATTTTGAATGTTAGATTTTATTTCACTTATTGAGATTTTGTGAAATCTCACTTTGGTGTTCCCACATGCGGTTTGACGGAGGTGGAACCGTAAATTTTGATGCAGATCATGATAGGTACGAGTATGGAGGTTCACTCTACCTAAAGGAGTAAAGATCGGGATAATTTCCCCTATGTATTTAATTAAATTTTAACTTTTGGCTCTTTGTTATTCTTGGGAGACTGTAATAATATTCTTTTGTCTATGGTTGAAGACTTTTGGCTTATGAATATTAGCTTGACTTTTCGTTGCGATTTATCTGCACACTTCATTGCATGTTTGCACACACTTTACGATCACAATGTGTTGGGATTATTTGATTCGAGTGGCCAATATCCCGCCAACATCACGACTACCGTTAAATCACAAGCGGGAATCGAGGGCGCCACATGCAGTATAAAAGTGGCAAAGGATATGGCATAAGTCAACACTTCCTCGAATTTATGTCTCAATAATTCTTATGAAGAAGCAGCTGCTGCTGAGCTCCAAGGTGTAGTACTCGTTCATGCCTAATTTATGAAAATATGATTCCTCAGGATAACTTTTAGAGGAAGAGCACTGTTAGCATCTTTATCTTTTTTAAGTTTTGCCATTTTCTCTAAGATTTATTTTATGTGAAAAAATTTGAAATGGTTATCCATTTAAGCAATATTTTGTGACATATGTGACATATTAATACATGATAAAAATTAATTCTACCACTCAGATAGAGAGAGAGAGAGAGAGAGAGAGATAGGAAAATTTTGGGAGATGTTCTTGTGAAGTAGGGAATGAGAATAATTAATTTTTTCTTTCAATCCAATGGGGTTTTCTTTTGTAGTTTGAATATGCATTTTTTCTATACTCAACTAATGTTCTTAAAAGTGACGCTTGGTGCTCGAAAATCACTTTCTTTAGTTTGTACTTGACGTATGCTTATATAGATTTCATTCTTATTTTCAATTTTCTTGAAATATATAAAAGCTTGTTTTTTACTACAAATGTTGTTTTTTTGTTTTTTGGTATCTTCGATTGTTCTTTATTGTAATAATTTTATTTATTACAAATTTACAAATTCTGTATGCTTGGTGTAGGCTAGCTTAATGTGTATATGTTGTATGTTTTGTTCTTGGAGATATTTTGTAGGCTAATATTATTATGTAGTTTGGAAATAGCATGTTATTCTTGCAAAATATGTAAAATTATGTTTAGATATAATAAAGTTTGAATGTTATATTTTGGGAATGAAATATATCATCTCTAATTTAAAAACAAAATCGCAACTAATTAGGTTGAAATATTTGTGCCAGGAGCTTCAAGGGCAAGTCGGGATGAATTGCACTAATTAATGTCCTATACCCAACAATAATAAATGTTATAGCAAATGTAGAGAATGATAAAGAATGGTTTAGGTTGTCAATCTCTTAGAATTAATTTAATATTTTTTAATTGTAAGCAAAAACAATTTTTTTGTTTATGTATTTTTAGTGTAACATTTGAACCATTATCTATCTTGTATTTCTTATTAATTTTTGTTTTTTGAGTTTCATTTGTATTTATGATCAGATTTTGCTTTTATATAATAAAAAAAATAGTCGAATGTTTAACATAAAGCCTTTCGAACAATCTACCTCATTTAATTGCAAATATAAGGGTTCGAATATAAACTAAACATTCAAACGAATAAGTGAAACCATTCGAATGTAAACTAAGAGCTCAATGTATAGTCTTAAGCTTTTGAACGATATAGACAATACCTTTCAAATGATATAGTACATACTGTTCAAACTTCTACACTCCGTGTGAAGCCCAAGTCTGATTTGGAAGTGGGTTTTTTTTAGTGTGAGTGGATGCAAGATTAAGGCCAGTCCATGTGTGAGCCTATAAGCTAATGATGAAAGCCTAGCCCTCCCTACTGAAACGGCATCGTTTTGTGCAAAGGGGGAGAAAACCCTAAACTCCATTTCTCTTCCTCCCTCACCCCTTCTGTGCTGCACAGCCCCCCACCCCCTTCTCTCTCTCACAGCCACTTGCTCTCTCTTCCGTAGCCACGCCCCACACCAACGTCATTGGCGATGTCATAGGAGCCACCCATAAGGCTACATCCTCCTGTCGCGATGATGTTCCGGCAACTACCCCGCTACTGCCTTCTTCATTGTGAGGAGCCAATGCCGCTCATCATCAAACAACCTTAAGCCCAACAGGTTCCTTTATCTCAATCATGCCCTTCTTCCTGTAGATCTCTCTCTCTCTCTCTCTCTCTCTCACAGTCTTAACGTCTCTACCAACAACCACCGCAAGCTGCACCCCAATCTCACGCTACCCCACATCCCTCCCTTGTTTCTCTCTCTTCTTATGTTTTGCTACTCTTTTCCGTTTGACCTTAAGGATGGTGGATCTACTAGGGGTCTCGGCCAGCCTCTCAAATTCCTCGTCGCACGGCATCTATATCCACACTTTGTTTTGCCGTCACCTTTCTGTCGACCATTGTCTCTCCTAGCTCTGTCACCGCTGCCTGTCATTTGACAACCATGGTGGGCTCTTAGATCTCGACATCCATCCCTTTGATCCCCTTCTTCTCTCTCTCTCTCTCGAATCCTTTCCCTTGTTCTGTTTCTCGATTTCTATAGTTCCGCCACCACTCTCAGTCGCTCTTCAATGGTTATCCGACCACCTCTTGCCCCTTTCCAATCTGCTTAACTTTGTTTCCCATAAAATCTACCTAACCCATGCCCAAGCCACCCATTTTGGGTTCTACTCCTACACGCCAGCCTCTATCCTCTACCGACAGATTTCCTTCATCCACCCTTTTATTTTCATCAGATCTACCACCCACTGTATTCCCAATTGTAGTGTCCCAAGTGCTGCCCCAATCTGTCGTTGTCCACCGTTCACAGCCACTGTTGCAGCCGTGCTCCGCCACTCCTTGCACTACCATATGACACTCACGCACACACGAGATACCTTAGACAGCACGCTCAATAATCCAAGATTGCCTTCCGTGTTATAAGTAAAACCCTAGGCTAACCCTTGGAATACTGACACTGGAAAACTGTGTTTTATTGTAGTCTGATTGTGTTTGGTTAACTGGCCAAGGGCCTGTGGAGCATTGGGGTAATAACCGTAGTTGGTGATGAATTGTTGATAGAGGGCTAGGTGAAGCGTTAGGAATCGCATGTAGTTGTGGAAAACCTAATTCTTTGAAACTATAAAATATGTTATGTTTGTTGTATTGTACTATTGCCATGTCATCCAATAATTGCCTGTCATGCGTTTGTATTTTTAATTGTTATTGCTTGTCGTGATATTAATAATAAGCTATGTTCTATGGTTATGCTACGAAACCAGTAAAATTGTGGTTTTGGTGTCAAAGGGTTAAAGGTATGTTTTGTGGATGCATGCGTATCACGACCCCAAGCTGATATGGAGTATTATCTTGATAGAGCTCCTCTGGTCACTTGTGAGTGTATAAAACTAAGTGACGTCCCTTGAGATGTCGCTGGGCTACAACGAGCTCAACCTCGTAATATTGCTCTCGTGCCAATTCTGTGGCCTCTCTGCTGGCGGAGGCTAGAGGATGTCTGGTCACGTATGTACCGAGCACAAAGCTGGACATCGCTCATTATAAATTATTCGGAAAAGCATGCTCATGAGGAAAACCATTGCAATGATATTTTTCTTGAAATATACTTTTCAGTTTTTTTGAGATAATAACATACTTTCATATGTAACAACCAAACATTCTAATTTTATCATTAAAGAGCTTTTAAGGTTATTTAAGTACCTTTTACAACCTCTACTGCAATCCCAAACAAACCCTTAATCATGCTTAACGCCCACTGCATTTTGTTTCATTAAAACCGTATGTATTCAAATGATATCTCTTGACGTCAACATATTCAAAATGCAATTAAGTTCAATCACACTCGTTGATATTATAACAAATTAAAAGAGTATAAATAAATAACCATTTTATTTCAATAAAATAATTTCAATAACGTTACAAGCTGGGAAACATGACAAACTTAACCATACCACGATCTAATGGTTTATATATTGCCGATATGTAATATTGCAAATATATCTTGAAATCTATGATTTTAGTTTGGGCAATTAGAACTGTTGCTGGAGATAGTTAACAACATTCTTGTCCACTTGGAAGGCCTTGGTGAGAACATCTTGATTGATGGGAGGATTGGATCCAAAGACTGCGTTAGCTATGGTGATGAATTGCGTTAGCTATGGTGATGACTCCAGGATTCTGGCTACTCAAACCAGCAAAGGCAACAACCTTAGTATTTCCCACGCTGACATACACCCATTTTTTGTGATATAAAATTAATTAACAAGTGAATCGTACGATAACAATCTAAGTTTCTTGGTCTAAATGTGCGTTTATATATAAAAAATCTCCACAACTTCTTACTATTCACACAACTTCCATACATCACATTTTTTTTAATTTTTCTTATGTTTTTCTTTTATCAAATATTTATTAATTATATGAATAATGAATAGAAATTTTGAAACAGTTAAAAAAGAATAAACTCAAAAAAAAATTAAATATTTAAAAATTTAAAAAAATGTGGAGTGTGGAGTGTGTAGTGTAGTGGAGTTGTGTAGCAAATCCCCTTCTAATAATATTTAAGTGGCTGTTTGGATTGGGAGGAGAGTTTAGATGAGCTGAGATGATTTGTAAATAGTAGAATAAGATATTTTACGAATATTATTTTTAAATATTATTATTATTTTAAGATTTAAAAAAGTAGATTGTTTATTATTTTTTGTGTGAGAACTTGAGAAGATTCTTTAGGGATTTGAAAAAATTAAATTGTTTATTATATTTTGGTATAGGAATTTGGGAAGATTCTTTTGGGATTTGAAAAAAAATATATATTATTATATTTTGTGTAAGAATTTAAAAAAATTATAATAATGAAAATGAAATGAGTTGAGGAGACTTAAGAATGCAAACAGCCCTTAATCTACAGCCTTTATCACCTCAATATTTTTCCATCACTATTAATTATTGATATTTCAATTGATCTCTACTTTTTGCAGAAAAACAGAAGTTTCTCTTCTTTAGCTATGAGCCAAGCCCCATTTTCTTCTTCATGGAATTCCATCCATGAAGAAGTAGATACTACCTATTTATTTAACTTGAAATAGATACCATCAATAGTTTCATTTTTATTTAACTTCGAACAGATACTATCTATTGATAAGTGTAAAATATTATATTATATATTTTTAAAAATGATAGAAGATGATAAAATTTAAAATAAAAAATATTTTTTTTGAGTAATGCTATACATCGTACTCTCATCCTATTTTGATCATACTAAGTAGTATGTGGCATATTCATCACCATTAGATGACAAAGAAACATGTAAAAAATGATTATTTAATGGTGCTAAATGTGTCACGTCTTATTTAATAGGATGAAAGTGTGATAGTAGTATCGTGTATATAGAATTTTCCTTGTGCAAAACATGAACAACATAGCCTACGTATTGGCCATTACTTATATCATGTATGATAGTATGAGTGATCCTCGATCAAGTGCTCTTTCTCGAATATGCAAAAAAATATCTTAGCAATCGATCATTAATCAATAATTTCACGTGTCTTTTGCGAGTATATAAATAGAGAAATACTTTAGCTACAAATGGATTACATAAAAGTAAATCTACAAATTGGCATGGATTAATGCAATACGTCAAATTATAAAATTATTAATTTTAATGTAAAGTAGATATAACACATAACATGAAGCCACATAAGTTTGTGAGTTTACCTTTGTGTAATCTCTTTATATCTATAACAATTCTCATATAACTGTAATGACACGTCCTTAGGATATAATATACCATTAATTACCAGCTGGTGGCTCTTGCGCATGTCTGGAATAGGTTTTGATCTCCATTAGTTTATATTATCAGTTCTTCTATATACCACCGACTAGCACAACCGTTTGGGAAATCGGCTAACGTGTATATTTAAATAAATAAACCGAAAATGAAAACAAAACACAACGAAAATGGAGGAAAATTTTCAGATTTGGGAAGCTGGAGATCACGTCATCTGGAATGAGAGAAAAGCTCTACTCTGCAGATAGACTTTTTCTTCACCAAACAAGCCCTGTCAAATTCATAGCATTTGGACGCACACTAGGTCCTGAGAGTGCTTGGACGAAAAAGAAGAGCATAGCATTCGGATCTACTAGCCTAGAAAATATGGTGAACAAGTCATGGAGAATTATCTCAAGACCACTCCTGGAAACCGTGCTGAACAAGCATGCCCAGCACCACCGTGTCCCTCAACCACTGATCCTCCACGGTCCTTGCGGCGTCGGCAAGACCACCATCGTACTTGAACATAAAAACTCCTCTATGCAGTCTTTGTGATTTTTTTTCAATTTCGTTCAATGTTTCTTGCTCTATTTTCCAGGTCTACTCATCGAGTGGAACAAAGGGATAAAAATTGCTGGAGTGAACCGAAGTGGGAGAGTCAAAGATGAAGTCTGGAGTGAGTTCCGAAACAGAGGGTAGGAGTGAAAGGGAGTTTTGTTCAAAACGCGCTATTTCACTTGCCACGGGGGCAAGGGTTCCCCCACGGTTACCCAAGGCAGCTGCAAATAGACTTTTTCTTATATTATATATACAATCCATAAAGTATTTTATTCATTGTATTTTAAAAAGTGATTGGTTGATATAGATATATATATACACACTATCAATTTCAAATGAAATAATTAAGATCCTTATCCCTTACATCTATGCTCATGTTGGTTTCGTTGTAATTACTTGTTATTGTTCTCCAGTACTACAAATATTGATCAAGTGTTCATGTTTAATTCCTTTATTTAGCTATGTTGGTAATTATGTTATAGGACTGTGCATGACTGTTATTATACGCGTACTACAAGAAAATTGCTTATTTGTTGCCAACTATTTCCTGTAAAAATAATTATTTCTTGTTAAAATGAGTGTTTTTGTTTCAAATGATCATTCTCGTCACAAATAATCTATCTCAAATACTTTTATTTTTTGTAGTGACGTTAAGTTATGGAGTCATGCATGTTGTTCTATTTTGTTTCCTTATACGGCCAGCTTGTATCATGTTGATCTTTCACATTCTCCTCAAAACTGGATAAATGCACACTAGAAGAAAAATGCAACTATGGACGACCATGTATTTGCTACAAGAAATCCGATTTAGAATAAGCATTTTTCTTGTAACGGTGACATTAATGACATTGCAACCCTACACGAGATATTAGCCATCCGAAAGTTGGCTAACTGTGTGGTCGACACAAGGTGTACTTGTAGATCAAACCCTTGATATCGCATTAATTTTGACATGTCGATCAAACGCCCGATAGATCAATACTAGTATTTCTTATCATGAAATATATATATATATATATAAATAAATATCTAATATATATCTTATATATAATAAGTGCCAATAAGCAAGCAGGTGTCGTATAACTATTTTTTACCAATTTTATCCTTCAATTTTTTTCCCGTTTCTGTCCCTTATGTTTTCCTATTTTACTGGTATTTGTGCCATTTCTGTCCCTTTTGCCATTTTCAGATTCGAAATTTTTCATCTTATCAGATTTACATTTGCTTCCATCTGTTTCCAGCCACCTCGACCGTCGGCTTCTGGAATTCTTTTTTTTCTTTTTCGCATCTTCGGTTTCTTTTCTTTTTTTCCCCTCTTGTTACCTTGTCCACAGCTATTTTTTTCCCAATCTTTGTTCTACCGTTTTCTATCGCTTTCTCGCTTTCTTTTCACTCCATCTTTATCAGATTCTAAATCACTCTTTCACGATTTACACAGCTTTTTTTTTTCTTCATCTTTATCATATTGTCGGTTTCTTTACCGATCCGGATTTTTTTTTTCCTTCTTTTTTGGTGTTTATTGCCGATTTAACCGCTTGTTATCATGATTCTAAATTTTCCTTCTCCCGTTTTCCACCCGCCTCCACAGTCTTCATCTTACAAGATTCTGATATTTTTTTACATTTCTTTGCCGCTTCACTTTTTTTATTTCCGGTCTTATCTACCTCTTCAACCGCTCTTTTTTTTTTCCCAATTTTTCTTCTCCAGTTTTTCACAAACAAATAATATTAACATCTCAGACTTCAAACATCTCAGAATTCGGATTTGAATATGTCACAAACAAATAAATCTCCAAATATCATAAAGAAACGATATTAGCATCGCAGACTTCTAACATTTAAGATTTCAGATTTAACACAATAGATATATACGTCACAAACAAATAATCTCCACATCTCACAAAGAAATAATATTAACATCTCAGACTTCACCTCAGGAATCGATTTGAGATAATAACAAATGTAATGAGTAAATAACAGATCCAGAGATTTACAAAAAGCACAAGAAAAATCAAAGATTTTACACTTCAAACATCTAAGATTTAAGATTTAAGACCATAGCATATATGCCACAAACAAATAAATCTCCCACATCTCACAGAGAGATAATATTAACATCTCAGACTTCAAACATCTCGAAATTTGGATTTTAGATAATAACAAGTGTAATGAGTAAATAACAGATCCAGAGATTTACAAAAGCACAAAAAAAAATCAAAACTTTTACACTTCAAACATCTAAAATTTCAGATTTAAGACCATAGCCACAGAAAACGCGTAAGAGAGAGCACGGGGAAGAGGACTACTGGGGAGAGAGAAGTTTTTGGAGTCGGGTGTTTTTTTTTTTCTTGCATCATGAGGCTGAGGTATCAGGGGCTAGGTTTTAGATGTGAAATTTTGGGGGTTTTTTTTTCCCCGCTATCAATTAAAAGCTGGGAGTTCTTCTTTAATGTAAGAAAAGAAAAAGTAGTTTAAAAAAAAAATAAACACTTATTACAAATAATTTTGAAATTTCAAGTTTAAATTGATAATAAATTATATTAAAATTATTAATAAAAATAAATTTGTTAAAAAGACCAATTTCAATATTCCGCAAACTTTATTTCCCATCGCAAAAATGTATTCTAAATATATAGTCAATTTTGTTTAGATAATATGACAATTGTTCGTAAAATTTTAATAAAAAATTATTGACAAATTATATTCTAATATGTTAGTATAGCCTTATTTAAGAAACAATAATATGTTATTAAAATGATTATGTTATCTTTTATAATATATTCTTCTGCAGCAAAATTACTGCTTCTGTACTTATCTTGCTGTTCCTCAATCTGCTGGTTGCTGCTCTGCTCTATTTCAACTGATCATTTATTCGTTCCCATTTCTAGGTATGTTCTATTACTATCCATACAAATAGATGTTATTGTCTTTATTGTATAATATTTTATGCACTTATTTGTTTGAAGCATTTTGCAAGTATGTCAAATTGTTATTATTAATTAGAATTAGTAAATATTTGCTGTATGCGTATTTAGATTTTTAATTGTAAATAGTTTGATACTATATTACTTGATTTGATTTTAATATTAGGCAAATATTATTGATTGGAGGATATTTCTTTATACTTTAGATATAGATATTTGTATTGTTGTTTATTCTTTACAATCTTGTTTCTTTGTTTTGTATGTCTACATGTTTGACAAATTATTATTCATTTTCTTCTTAGTTTCACAAATTGCTGCGACATTCACAACTCGTCATAAGAATCCCAACTGGTAGGCTGATCCTAATTAAAAAGAAATAAAATCTTATTAAGACTATTCTTATTAATTTCTATCTAACATTCTTCAAAATTAAATTCTAAATCTTAATTTTATGTGCAAACCTAATATTCACATCAAATTAACTAATATAATAATAAACTATTTACAATTAAAAATCTAAATACACATACAATTTCATATGTGCATGCTTAGGTTTGCACATAAAACCAATGTTTTGAATATCGTACCGGATGCCGTACCGGTCGAGCCACTGGAACGAAATATTTCGGTACCGGTACCGTTTCGGGATAACATTTCGGTATATGAATAAATTATATATATAAATTATATTTCAAAATAATAGTCTATATATAAATAAATTATATATAAATACATAGATCTATAAATTATAAATAGTCTAGTCTGAATTAGGAATCAAAAAATGAACTTGTAGTTTGAAAAAAAAAAAATCGAAATATCGGCCGGTACGGACCGGTACATAGGCCGGTACAGGCCGAAATATCGGCCAGTACGACCGGTACTAGCCGGTATTTCAGCTGGTACGGAACATATAGTGTACCTGTACCGGTCCGGTAGCCGGTACGGATAATACTGGCCATACCGGTTGGTACGGTACGAAATTCACAACACTGCATAAAACTGTATTAAAAATTTAAAATATCAAAAAAAAAATTAACATTGTTGTAAAATTTTATTTGTTTTTATTTATACTGTAATAATTACTCCAAATTTAATAATAATGTTTATAAAAATTTAGAATTTGCCAATGTCCTATGTAAATTAATAAAAATAGAGGATGCGTGGGTTGGGACTGCCTGCACGATATAGCAAAAAGGAAAAGAAAAAAGAAAAACACGACGGGCTGGATTGAAAGACAAAAGAAAAAGAAAATGTAGTTTAAAAATAAGATGAAAGTTATTTTTATGAGAAAAGTCCATGATGCTCAACTCAAAGGTTTATGTCATGCATACATGTCTATGCACTTGTTTGTGTTTATTTTTATATGCTTATGATATCTGTTGTATATTATTTGTTTACTTGTTAAAATTTCTCAAAATCTCACTGTGGTAGTTTCTACCATCATTCCCCACTTGGAATGGTATAAGTTTTAACTGGATTAGAAAATTCCGATTGGAGAGTGCAAGAAGACAGCAGCATCTTCTCCTGACAGGATCGTGCCTAAAATGGTTATAAGCTCGCCTGAGCCGTCCATCTTGGAGCGCCTTGAGGCGATCAACCAAGCTATTACGAAGATACTTGACAATATAAAGGATTTCAAACGCCATCACAATCGGGATGGGATTGGAACCTAAAGAAAAGAGTGAAGCCCAAAACCTAAGATATTTTATGGTGGTTACTTTTTGAGAAACAATGTTTTGATGGATCCATGTTTGTGATGTGGATTTCGGATTGTGCATATGCTTAAATTTTGTATGTTGATTGTTGGTTGGGTTGAATTGATATGGTAATGTTGAAGTTTTGTTTGTGCATTTAATTGTTCCGTTTTAACGTAGCGATCAACATTTTTGGTTAGAGGAAAGATTTACGATGGTTGATTTACATGTCATGTAGAAATTGCAACAAAACAACTACATATAAAAAAATGAGAAGTTTTTATGTAATAGTTGCAAAGAAATAGCGACTTCACAACCAAGGTAAACATTTTTTCTCATATTCTGAAATTACAAATTTTTACATTATAATTAGAATATATTAATTCCTAATATCAATAAATAATAATCTATTTACCATTTTTAGATGTCAAGTTTATTTAGAAGCGTATGATGATAGCGCGTCAACTCCAGTAGTCATTTGGATATGCGGTAGAATGAATTTTGGATTGTACGATGACAAATCTCGTAGAACATGCACAGGGGAGATTCGTACTTTTAAGTAAGTTTAAAAAATTTAATACATTAGTTTTTTATATGTTTTTCTCGTTACAATAAGACTGCTCATATATCGAGAATATTGCAACCAAAATTCAAGATAGGAAATGGATGACAGTCTTGGGCACACTTATGAACTAATCTGGAAAATTGTGTAGTTATAAATGTATTTGTGGAAATTTCAATGTTATAGTCATGGATATTTTACAGATAATATATGTGATATTTTTTATAATTAGGGAGAAAGTCTTAAAATATAGATGAAATTATGTCCATTCATAATTAAACTCAGGAATTTGTATGGATTTAAATTTTCATTTTTTTTTTCATTGTGGATTGACAGGTAGTCAAGTAAGATCTAATTTACTATCATACATATAAATTTGTTGGATACTAACATCTATTACATTTCATAATTATATATATTAATCTATTTTTTGTTATTACATGTTTTTACAAGAAATTTTTATTTTTAAAAATAATTTTTCATATTTTTGTAACTGAGCTACGTGTAATGTGTTTATAAAAAATTTTATGTTATAATTATGACGTAGCTCTTGCTTGTCCATCTCTCGTCTTCTCGTTTACTTTACAGATTTGCTGCTTCTGTTCTTTATTTACCATTCTTCAAGCTGGTTAGATTTCAGCATATCGACTGAATAGGCGGCAAAGAACAGGAGCAAAACCCATTCAGTTGCTTTGATACCTAGGCTAGGATGCTCAATGATTATAAAAGTCGGTCACATACATCTTAAAGTTGTGACTTGGTTCTTATAAGTTGTTGTATTATAATTATAAACATTATACAGATCATGTGTAAAATATGTATTATAAACAATAAAAAAATTCTAGAAATACAAATATAAATCA
>QEOT01005172.1:4048-18429 GCA_003123785.1 Pterocarya stenoptera | reverse complement strand
ACCTATTGTCCCCTTTCTTTTTCTCATACTGTGGAATATCTCCTGGGCCATGATGGTATTGTCTTGAATGAGGCGACCAGGGATGAAGGCGGATTGGCAAGGAGAGAAAATGTTAGGGAGAATGGTTTTTAGCCTGTTAGAAAGATTTTTTGCTATGATTTTATAGCACACATTCGAAAGGCTTATGAGTCTAAATTGATTGATATCATTAGGGTTGTCAACTTTTGGGGCCAGAACAAAGTTAGTATGGTTGAGTTCCTTTAGTAATTTCCTTTCGATAAGGAAACTCTTGACAGCCGCAATCAAGTCATTTTTTATAACTTCCCAAAAAGTTTTATAAAAAAANCCGAAAGGAGATCCTAAATAAAAGTTTGTTTCTGTAATTGGTAAAATCAAATTTAAAAGCCACGGCTGATGACTGGGATCTGAGTACACCAAAACAAAGATTATATTGCTAGAAATATGAACAATTTCTGTACCAACACCAGGTCGATACAGAAGCAAAAGACCCCCACCATTTACCAGCGGGGGGAGAATACACAAAATGAGCAAAACCTAACATATTAACAGTACTAACACAATCATTAGAAGCTAATAAATATTCTGAAAGGAAAATGATATCAGGGTTGTGAACCCTAATATTAGCCCTAAGTGTTCGGATTGCACGAGGCCAGGCTATGCCTCGGTAATTCCAAGCTTAAACTCTCATTGATCCTCTGGTGGCAGTTTGGACCCTGCCACATTAGTCATTGGATTCATAGGGAAAAGATTCATAGTCTGAGACTGGACTTTGTTACCGGTAGCCTTCAATTGTTGATGTTGGTACAGAGCATATCTGATGGTTGATCTCTGCGTTGGGAGCTTTCTATAGGGCCGATCTTTCTTTGGCTGCTAGGCGTCTCTGGTTTGAGTAGGAAGGGTCCTCAGATTGACATGGCCATCTTCTTCCTCATGGTCATCCTCTGCCTCTTCAAGTGTTATCGGATGTGGGGAACTTACCAAACATTGTTTTATGGGGGTTGATGCAGGAACTCTTCACTTCCGATGGAATTTTCCTTTTCTTCATAGTCTCAGTCAGGATGGAGGCTGAGTGATGGGATTTGACAGCAGCAGAGAAATCCATTTTCAATATTAGTAGGGTTTGAATTGGGGAGGAGGATGTGATGTGTGGATCTTGATGGGCTAGGTGGCTTAGATGAGTTGGGGAGAAGATGTTTGTTAGGCTCAGTTGGATGGAGTTTATAGCAAAGCAGGCCTTACCCGAAGGACTAACCAAAAGGGAGATAATATGGCTCGGATTCTGGATTTTCGATGGGCTGTTCTTAACTTTAAGTTGGGAGATAAAGTGTCTTATGAGAGAGGTGTTGGGCTTGGGGTCATTATGAGGCCCGACAGGTTCCTTAGAGGTAATCTAGGGTGAAAGCCTCGTCGAGTTGAAGGGCAGGTTCAAAGGGGCATTCAAGACATTTCCTAGATCCAGTGTAGACTTGGAAGGGACTAGGAGGGACACTTGGACGAAGGAGGACTCAGCAACAGATTGAAGTGTCAGTGAATCAGGGAAGACTGTATTGATGTTGAAGGATTGGAGGCCCTCCTTAAATGAAACTGAATTCATTGTCTGGGGGGATGGATTGCTACCACGTGGAGATTGGATTTGTTTGCATGAGATCTTGCGAGAGGCTTCTGCATGAATAGGGTCATCGTTTAGGTTTGCACTATCTAAAACTGGTCTCACAGAAAAAAGCTTGTTGATGCAAAATTCCTTCAATTGTCCTTCTTCAGTGTTGCTAATGGTGGCTTTGCCTTTTCCAAGATATTCTACTTTTTTATTCTTTCTTGCTGGATCAAAAGCGCCTGAGCCTTTGGGGAACGAAAAGGTTAAAGGTTCTCTGATATGTACAGGCGAGAGGGATGTCGGAGTGTGATTCATTTGGTCTAACAGTTGTAGGACTTGGTTACTTAGTTGATGTAACTCCCTAAGCGATTCTTCTAGATGTAGCATTTTTCTTGAATCTTGGGACTTTACTCTCATCCAGGGGCCAAAGAAAGGCTCATCAATTAGGCTGATGTAAATATGACAAGTCTGAAGAAGATGACCAAGCCGACCACACCCATAGCAAAACTCAGAAAGCCTCTCATATTTAAAACTAACCTTCGCAGGCTGATTGTTGGGATGATGAAGGATAAAACCTTCAAAGAGTGGTCTTTTGGTATTGACTTCCACTCAGACCCTGAGGAATTGTTTTACCCCATTACAAGGAAGAAAAGCTTGGTCTATTTCTAAGAGATTGCCCAGTAGTTTTCCTATTTTTTCTGTATTGCCTTCAGTCATCATTTCAAGTGGTAGACCAGAAATATGTACCCAAAAAGCAGAGTGGGTGAGATCGATTTCAGCCAAATTGAGGCCAGGGGGCCATTCTTTGAGCCCCATAAGATAACCCTTGAAGTTCCAGGGTCGTTGGGAGAAAACTCTATCTTTCTCAATTGAGGATGGGAAAGTAAAAAGAAAGATGTTGGGACCTAAGTCTTCAATTGTGAGACCATGAATAAAACTCCATACCACACGAATAGTGAAGTAAAGAGTGTAAGAGTGTGCTTGTTTAGCTTTTTGGAGGAGACCAAATTACCAATCAAAGCATGGTTTGAAATCTTTGAAGTTGTTTCTTGTTCGGGGACTAAAATGATATCGTCCCAGGTGAGGGCCTTTGTTTGATTGATGAGTGAATCAACGCTTGGTTGCTCCTTGTTGGATGTCATGGCTGGAAAGAAAGTTAGTTGAAAACGATGGTGGAAGGAAAGGTTGGTGGGGGATGGTATGATGATGAAAGTTGGAAGGTGCTTATGGGATTAGAAGGTATGTGGGTTTCACAAAGGTAGGTGCCCTAACCGAGGAGACTACTCAGACGAAGAAAAAGACTCATCTTCAGAGAGAGTCTGGGAAGATAGTGCATGTTGCCCTTACTAGTATTTATATATATATATATTTATACACACATACAGGCTAGCTAGCTAGCTATGGATCTCCATAATAAATAATTCAAGTCTTAGGTTTAAATTATAAAAAAAGGTAAATAGATAAGGTGAACATGAGAAATATCGAGGACTCAGCTTATACATTAGTACTTGTTCTTATTCAGTTGGCCTGATGGGGCCGGGTCAGATCAAGACTGCACTAAAGACTAGATACAAAAGGGAAATGACAGATGTCCCGCTGGGGGCTATTCGCTGGTAGCTCCCGCTACCTTTTTTTTTTTTTTAGTTTTTTTGTAATCTTTTGGCTCACAATCAAGACCTTTATCTTCATAACAAGTCATTGATTTATAAAGATGTCAGTAATGTTCCCTAATTACCAAAAAGGTATTCATTAGCATGTGTTTTTTGTTTTTTGTTTTTTTTTTGCTTGAGTATTCTTATGATTATGTTTCTAAATATATATGTTGATATTGGGGTTTCTTTTTTAAAAAAATTCTGTTACTTTATGATGACAAAGCTTTTACTCCTGTATGTCCATCTCTTTTGATTTCTAGTACTATTGCTAGTGAGACATAAGTGATCCAAATTCTTATCGTATTTCTACATAAGAATTATTTCACATACTCTCTTTTTAAAAGTATACACTCTTTTTATCATTATTAGTTTAATTTACAATATAAGAATTATAAATAGCAAAATCTGTTTTTCCGAGTGTTCATAAAATTAAAGGTTTTTGTATACTCTTTGAAGACGAAGGAGCCCAATTTGTTTCCCATATACTTGCATTGTTTATTAAAATAATGATTATAATTACTTCTAAGAATCTTTGTAAAACCAAATTTAATAAAATTTTCTCTAAATTAGTAATTTTCCAATAAAGATTAAATGAGCTATCAATTGAAAATGTGGTATAAAGTCTTAATTAGTAATTTTGCTTTGCAAAATGATAAAAATAATTTTTAAATAAAAATATAATATAAAAACTAAAGTAAAATTATTTTATAGAATTTTATTGTATAAATATTTTTTTTTTTTTAAATGCCTTAAAGTTTTCGCCTTTTGCCCAACAAGCTATTGAGCCGGCCTTGCCGGCATGTTTCCATCTCGGATACAAAATCTTGGTTCCTTTCATATTTTTGGGGAAGTAATCGAGGATTAATTGTTCGTTTTCTTTTCATGAACAGGACAGGAATATATCTTCGGTTATTTGGCGAAACAAAGCCATGAAAGTTGGAAGATTGATTGGAGATGCTGCTGCGGGAGCAGCGTTGGAAGAGCTGATTAAGGGTTCGTGTAAAGGACTTATATATATAGCAAAAAGAACCTCTCAGTTCCAATCCTGTTTGGAAAGCCTCAAATCTACGCCGTCTATATTGGAGGTATCGGTCGAAGATATTCGACAGCCACACGAAGAGTCTGGACTTTCCCCGGGAGGAGAAAAAAAGGGATTGGTCGAGTTGGTGAAGAAGGGAGAGAAGCTTGTAAATGAGTGCTCGAAGCTCAAGGGGTGGAAACAGAGCATCAGATTCGCTTACGCGGACAAACTCCGGGACCTGAACAAGGAACTTCTGGTGTTCTTTCAGAGGGACATCATGGCTCGGACTATGAGGGATTCGTCGGAGACTCTGAAATTGGTGATTGAAATTCGTGAGAGAGTGAATCCTACCGAGAGGAGTACTACTGATCATGGCGAAGGGGAAGGATCCGCTTTCCATGGAGATCATGCAGAAGATATTGCAGCTACTGCTGAGCCGGAAGGATGATCTTGATCTCGTGTCCATGCTTGGAGCGACGGATCGAGGATGCCGGATGACCACGTTTGTGAAAAAAATATGATTTCTTCAGGACGAGGAAACCAATCAATCACAATGTTTATCTTGATTTTAGATCTTTTAAGTGAAGGGAATTTAATATTCGACTATACGAGACTTGTTAATTCACAGATTGAAATAGTTTATATATAATGTATTTTTCTTAATATATTAACTCAGCAATTAAAAAATATTTCTCTAATTTTATACATGAATAACGCTAAATACAGTCGCAACCAAGTCTCGCGCATCGGTACGTAGGACTGATAGTAGTAGTCCACTGTATGGGACAGAGTGAGGGCCCTTTCACCTCCTACAAGTCGCCCGGCGTACGAAGTCAATGGGTTGATACTCGGAAACTTCCTCCGAGCTTTTGGACTAGTCGAGTTTTTGCTCACTTTGGTTTCTTAGATATTTGATACAAAAATCTTTGCTTCCTATTAGTTTCTCGTATTATTGGAGCTTTGGGTTTATAGCGAAGGAAAGAAATGGAAAATATGGTCTTGGGTGCTGCTTTTGGAAAAGTATTTTCGGAATTGTATGAGACAGTGAAGGATGTGGTGATCAAAAACCTTGGGCTCGATGCTATTCTCGATCGCCTCAAATCCACGCTAGCGGTATTAGAGCCTTTGATCAAAGAAATACAAAGGGCAAATAGAGAATTGGATCGCCCAGAAGACGAAATTCCGAGACGCTTGATTGAAAAAATGAAGAAAGGCGCTTCTCAAGTTAAGGAGTACTCGAAGCTCCCGCGGTGGAAATTCATCGCGAGATTCATGTACGCGAACAAACTTTGCAAGTTGGAAGAGGACCTCATCAGGTTCTTTAACCTCGAGGCGCAAGCAATGAATTGGAGAAATGTGTTGCAGATTTTGTTGGGGATGAAAATCAGTCGTGGTTGGTCCTCCTGCGCGGTTCCTGGACACCAAGGGGACTTCATCGTTGGGTTTGAGGAGCCTTTGGAGGAGTTGAAAATGCATCTGCTCAAGGAGAAGCTGAATATGCTTGTGGTGACTGCTCCCCCAGGATGCGGGAAGACCACTTTGGTGAAACTGCTATGTAACGATGAGCAAATTAAAGGTTATCTCCTTCCTCAAATCTTTTTCTTTTCTGTGAAATTTGAAACATAAACCAATGATCTGTCTCACTGCCCTTGCTAATTTGGGTTCGTTCATTACATGATTGGTGGCATTTGTCTCAGAAGATTGCTTTTTTTAATTTGATCTTCTTAACTGATCTTTTTCTGGGATTGGGTTTTGGAGTTCCGTTCATATCTTCATGTTATGCATAATTCAGAGATGTTTAGTCTACAAAAATATTTTACAAAAATGAGTTCGCAAACCGAGGGTTTTCGATGATAGCTTTGTAACTGCATCTTATTTGTATATACAGGCATATATAAGGACATTCTTTTTGTCCCCATTTCAAGAAATCCAAACCTGCAGGTTATTGTAGAAAAACTATTCCGTCATAAGGCCACGAATCAAGTGCCTGAGTTTGTAAGTGATGAAGATGCAATCGACCAGCTAGAGCAACTGCTGAATCAAATTAATGGTCATGTACTGTTGATCT
Organism: Pterocarya stenoptera; assembly: GCA_003123785.1. Lineage (NCBI taxonomy): Eukaryota > Viridiplantae > Streptophyta > Magnoliopsida > Fagales > Juglandaceae > Pterocarya > Pterocarya stenoptera. Next base: position 12,073 of record QEOT01005172.1, on the reverse strand, counting down.
TGGATGATGCCTGGTCTGGATCAGAATCCCTTCTTGAGAAGTTTATTAAGATTTCAACAATGCCAAATTGCAAGATTCTAGTGACTTCGAGAACTGCTTTTACAAGATTTGACTTTACATACAAATTGAAAAAATTAACTCCTGAAGATGCAATGAAACTTTTTCGACACTCAGCAAACTTGAAAGAGAACAGGTCTCAAATTCCAGAGAAAGTTATCAAAAAGGTACATTTATGCTTGCTTGTATAGCTAGGACATTGGCCAATTTGCGTTACGTCCTCAACCTTCAAACAAGAACTGATTTGTTTAGTGGTCTTGGATTGCAGATTGTGAAAAGATGTGGGGGGTTCCCACTGGCACTTGAAGTGGTCGGGAGATCACTCCGAGGGCGGTCTGCTTCGGTCTGGCTCAGTAGAGAGACGAAATGGTCTAGTGGTCCTATTATCGATTCTGAAGAGGAACGTTTGTTTGCTTGTCTCGGGCAAAGCTTAGAGTTCAAAGACAATGAGATCATCATCCAGAAATGTTTCATGGACCTTGGATTGTTTCCTGAGGACCAAAAGATCCCCGTTGCAGCCCTGATTGATATGTGGTCAGAATTATATGATCTAGGTCCAGATGTCCGTGCCATCAAAACACTAGATGACATCGCCATCCGGAATCTGGTTAGTCTTTTGGCCATAAGGTATGATCTGGCTTTTTCTTTGTAACTCGATATTCTTTCAAGGCCGATATCCTCACGTTTTTATACCAGTTGCCAGATTTGAGATGCCATGACTATCTTCATTAGTCTTTTATTTCACTGGATGATCAAGGAAGTTATATTTTCTTTTGTGAAAACTGAAGAACTTGAATCTCTTACAAGCATTTATTTTCATAATTACCAGGAAAAATGCAAGCGAGGTTGGTCGCTACATCAGTGAAGACTTCGTTCTACAACATGATGTTCTTAGAGAGCTAGCTATCCGTCAGAGTAGCCAGAAGCCAATAGAACAGAGACAGAGACTGATTGTAGACATTACTGAAAACAATCTTCCCAAGTGGTGGGTGGAACAGGGGCAGCAATTACAACTCAGCGCTCAATCCCTTTCTATCTCAACTGGTAATTGGTTCTTCATTCTCCAGAGGAACTCTCACACACATACACACAAATTATGTCCTAAATAATAGTATTTAGCACCTAGTTACACCACCTTTTTTTCTTTTTTGTCAGATGAGAAGTTCTTATCAATGTGGAGTGAAATACTACCGCTTAAAATCGAGGTTCTAGTTTTGAATTTTCGGACAAAGAATTACACCTTACCCGAGTTTGTGGCCAAAATGGATGGACTGAAGGTTCTAATTGTCACAAATTACGGTTTCTCCTCAGCTGAATTAGGTAATTTTCAGCTACTTGGGTCTGTACCCAATCTGAAGAGAATCAGATTGGAGAAGGTTTCGATTCCCTCCCTTTGCAAAACCCCAGTAGAATTGAAAAGTTTGAAGAAAATATCCCTGTTTATGTGTCATATTGGTCAGGCTTTCAAGAATTGCAGTATCCAGATTTCAGATGCGATGCCAAATTTATGGGAGATAAACATTGACTATTGCAATGATCTGGTGGAATTGCCTGTTGGGCTGTGTGATATTGTCACCCTCCAAAAATTCAGCGTCAGCAACTGTCATAAGTTGTCTGCACTGCCAGAAGGGATTGGAAAGCTGGTGAATTTGGAAGTGCTAATGCTCCGGTCATGTACTGCTTTGTCGGAGTTGCCACAATCAATCAGATGCCTCCGTAACTTAAACCTTCTTGACATATCCGACTGCCTAAGCATTATCAAGTTGCCCGAACACATTGGCGAGTTGCGTAATTTGAAAGAGTTTCACATGAAAGGGTGCTTGGGATTGCGCAATAGGCCGTTGCCACCATCAATTATGGATCTTAAGGAGCTGGAGCTTGTGACATGTGACGAAGTTATCAAGGCCAAGCTTTGGGAGCCTATCAAGAAGGAATTTCTTACCGATCTAGAGATAAAGGTGCCTAAAGAAGATGTCAACTTGAATTTTCTTCTCTGAGAATCGTTTCGTCTGGGATACTGTAGAGCACTTGTAGATGGATTGAAGTTGTGTCGGTAATTGGGTTTGAGGAATATTTTGGTGGAATCAGATTCAAGTGTTGTGGTGGATAGTTCTTGTCGAGAGTTTGCAGATTTTGGTATTTATGGGAGTTTTGAGAGGAAGCTCTGGAACTCATCTACTCGTTAATGCTCAGGTGCAACATGTCTTTCGAGAAGCGAACATGGTGGCAGATTTTTTTGATAAAAGAAGGNTTTTCTTCCGCCATAAATGAAGATTATTAATAAAATTGGGGATAAAAATATATATGTATATATATAAGTATACTTGAGTATAATATTATCTTCGTTCTTTGTTTCCTTTTCCTGTTCATCTGAGAGTGCATTGTTTCATATATATGAGCCCCCCCGAAGCTGAAAGTGTATTACTTGATTGATTTATTACCAACTTGATCAAAGTTGTATTTCTTGATTATCTATAGAAAGGACAAAAATGGATGATCTTTTTACGTAATTCGTGACAAAAAAGCTCGTATCAAAGCATTCCGAGGTTTTTATACTTTAGTATAAAAAATAATAAAAAAAAAATTAAGGGAGTTTAATATATTAACTCAGCAACAAATCTGGAAATTTCTTCCTCTGATTTTATTTGTCCCCATTGCAGGGGAGAGAACCAGAGCATGAGAAAAAGCACCCAGATCAGGAGGATCATTGCAAGGCTCAAGAAATGAAAAATACCCAAACAGCCAAATCCGAAGGGAAATTGTACGGGAACTACATTCATCTACTCGGCCAAAACACAACGAAAAATATAAAGCATAATGCGAAAATAAGAAACAAACAAGAGTTCAACAGGTAAAGGAGGAGGGTTCGCTTACAACATCATCCAGTCCAATAATATATGAACTTCAAGGGACATTACTAATACTAACAAGATGCACTTATAAAATTTCCTAGCACTACTTTTTTTGATAAGTAATAATTTTATTCAAAGAAATAGGCATAAGCCCAAGTACACAGGACGTATACAAAGGAAACACCTACATCTTCCAAAAAAAAAACTAACACCAGAAAACTAAAACAAAAGCAGAAAATTATCCTCCATTACAAAAGCTTTAACCCAAGAACTCAAAGTGCTCAAGAACAAATCCCTAAGCTCTCCCAATGAACGTTCTTTATCTAGCACTACTAACACTATGTTGTGGACCGAGGAATCGGACTCCAAGTGCGTGCTGTCTATACCAAGCTCACAGCACTTGAGTTCACAGTGCGTAGACTATCTCCCCACTGCTGTCGATATCAAGCTCAGAGTCGGACCCCGAGTCGGACTCCAGATAAACCATGTCATCATCCAGATCCGGGTTGTCTATCAAATACTGGTCAAGGTTACGAGTCCCAACTGCAGGTATGGTGGCCTCAGCAATTAAATGCATGATCACATCAATGCTCTGCATCGGTTGGTCGGCTTCTTGAAACTGGTTGCCCATCGTCCTTTCATCCATCAAGTCTGCCGGAAGATTCTTCAAAAACCACTCATGGTTCTTGATTTCAGTAATGGTGATCCTCTGTTGCATTTAGGTTGCCATAAGCATCAGCCTTACTATGGAAGTTAAATCCATACTTTTTTACTGAACCGTCTCCAAAATCAACAAGTAGCATTCAACTTTCTATTACGCCAAACCCAGATGGTGATATTTTCTAATTACAATAAGAAAATCCGGCATGTCCAAAAGGCTTAAGTTGATGGTAAGTGGGCAAAAACATTCCTACTTATATATTTTAAAGCTAGCACCTGCTCAAAAAACAAAAAGAAAGAAAAAACATGCTAAAATAAACCTAAAAGGTGACTGAACTCCAATTCCGTTTTAATAAAAATTTCAGGTTTCATCAAGAATGGGTACTAATTGCCACTAGGATTCAAACACCAAAAGTTCAATTTTACGTGAACAGACAATCTGTTAAAAGACACCACCACTTTTGGGGTTGGGGAGGGGGGAAACAAAGTTTCCTTCTGAAATTGGATGTTCATAAATGACTCTAGAGTCAAATTGTCGGTTTTGGCTTTCTGCACGGTAATTTGAAGAGTGTATACAATCAAGCAATTAGCAAGGCTGAGCAAGAGAGCAAGAGGAAGTCAAAAAAACAAAAGACAAATAATCATGTACGGGTCTAGAACAGAAATCTATCAACAAAAACGTGTTCCATATAGGAATGGAAAAAATGTATAACCACATTTTGACATTTCTGACATTTATAGGCACCCAAGCAGAGTAAGGAAAAATGTATTACCACATTTCTCAAGCTGTTTCTTAGAACAGGAAATACCAATGCATTTGTAGGAAAACAAAAATAGCATTCTGGGAAACAATAAATCACTAACCGCCACAGGATCTGAAACAAAAATTCTTGAGATGAGGTTGCGACACTCGAGAGATATTTGAACAGAGTCTGGAATGGAATACTGGAGACTTAGAACTCTCTGCATGGAAACAGTAAAAACATGTTATGCATATAGGAATATACCTCAAGTCGTATAAAGACATGAATTAATAACATGGCCTACTGATTAACCTGGATAGTCTTGCAGAAATCCTTTGGTTTATCAGGATCCTCAAAAGGATATGCACCCACCAGCATCACGTATAAGGTCACCCCACATGACCATACATCAGCAATCTGATATTTTATGCAATACCAAAGTCAAAACAGAAGCTCTTTAATTTGAGGATCACATTGCAATATGACAAGAAATTAAACGGAGTAACTACATGCTTTTCAACTTAAGTAGAATCCAAAGAGCATACACTGGGAAAAAGAACAGCAACAGAGAGTTTTTCAAGGAGGCTTGGAGTAAACAGCAACGGGAATAGTTTTTCTAAGTAAACATAATGTATCTAATCCAGTTTAAGATCCAATTCCAAACTTTGGGAAAAACAAGAATACGCTAAGCTAATGCATTCAAGGAAGAAAGCAACTAATTGAATTAGACCCAATTTACCTTGCCATCATACTCTTTCCTTAGCAGTACTTCCGGAGCAATGTAAGCAGGAGTTCCAACGGTTGACTTTGGTTGTGAATGAAGCACAGAAGACTGATAAAAGCACCCATAATCAGAACCAGTGTGAAATGCATGTCATTAACAGGTTCAAAGATCTCAAAATAAACAAAGTGTCTAAATATTTTGTATTGCATATCCATATTTGAATGCTTCAGAAGTGAGTTTGGAATCAGAATTGAATGTGGGTGTGTCTGTTAACGTTATGTTTATTTTTTAAGATTTACTTGTAAATGAAAAGATATATAAAAACTTCTTGACTTAAATTTCGTCAAANCCCCCCCCCCCCAAAAAAAAAAAAAAAACTCTCAACTCAATCCTTAAAAAGAAAAGTACAACCATTACCTTGGAATACCCAAAATCACATATCTTCAACCGAGGAGCTGGGCTTCCATCCAACAGAGTGTTTTCCAGTGTCAAGTCCCGGTGACATACTTGCTTCATCAAGAAACAGAATATTAAGTATTCTTCATAAACGTTTCCATGCAGGAAAAAAAAAAAAAAAATCAGTTTTTGTTAAAAAAAAAAAAGAAAGGTTCCAATACCATTGCATGGCAGTAGCTAACTCCAGATATAAGTTGTTGAAAGAAAAAGCGTGCCTGCAGCACAAAATAATAATAAATCAGTGATCAAAAGAACTTCATTTGCCTAAAGAAATGGAATTTGAAAAATATTGTATAAAGCACCTCATCCTCACTAAAACGTCCTGCACTGCATATTCGATCAAAAAGCTCTCCGCCAGATGCATATTCCATAACAATTGCCAGATGAGTTGGGGTTAAAATCACCTATATCAATTTGTATGTACAAAAGTGATTAAGCTGTCATATCTTTTGCCCGCCTAGTAAGCTCAAAAGTGTAAAAACTAAGCTAACCTCTTTAAACTGAACAATGTTGGGGTGCCTCAGAGACCTGTGATTAATGATTTCTCTTCGAACATTTTCATCTATCTGAAGCCAAAAAAAAAGTCTTATTGAAATCTATTTGAAACAAATAGTCCTACAATGAGAATGAGGGTCCATAAAATTTATCATCTCACAATCAATGTATTTTTCCATAAATATTAAATTAAGAAAATGGAAAAAGTTCAAATTAAACCCTCTCTACTTATATCGCCCAACCACTTCTTCAACACTATATTCAAGAATTTGGAGGGGAACGAGAGGAGAGGATAAGGGAAGGAGAGAGGGGAACAGAAGATAGGAGAGGGATCCCTTGATTCGACTATTAGTAAATAAACCCGCTTAATGCACTGAAAAAGTTTAAGATGGCTGACCTGCTTGCTTGATGGAAGGGTATCCAAGGTTGTCCCCAGGTGGCAGCAGCATGGAAGATGATACCATTGTGCAGTATGTGGTGTATTTGGACGAAAAGGAATGCGCAGTGCTTTGAAGATAGGGAGTGAACAATGGCGGAGCTTCAGAATTTTTTTCCACACACTTTACTCCTATGGTTTTCAGCCATTGTTCTTAATGGAAACAATGTGCATACTTTTTTATCTTTAATTTAGCGCTTTTAAAATGTATTTAAGCGTTTTCTTCTGTATACTCCATGTGTACATGGGCTATGCCTATTTTTCATTCATATCAATGAAAATTACTTCTTCCTAATAAAAATAAAAGATTTTTTTTACGAGTATAATAGTTTAAGATGGATAATTAGAAATACTACATGTAATCTTTTAAAATGTTCTAAAGATGTTTACAATGTTATAAATGTAGATGCAAAAGTTTGGCTAGAGCTTAGGACTAACTGACTAAGTTGATAAGTTTGGATAAGACTAGGTGACTAAGATGATAGACTTCATCTTCATTTTGGTTTTGTAATTTGGATGAATGTAAAATACTTTACTTTATCTATCACTATTTTGAGTTTATCTAGAAGTTATTAGGAAGTGTTTTAGATAAGTCAAGAGTGTGAAAATTGAGTTCCAAGGGTTTTGTAATTATCCAGAGAAGAATTTGAATGGAAAACTACTATTGCTGAGAAGATTTAGTGCCAAGTTTCAGCATCCCATCAAAAGAGTCTCTCGCGACAGAGTCGCTCCGTCAGCAGAGTCCTACTGCAATTCTTTTTTTTTATATAAGTAATAATTTATTCAAAGAAATAGGCATATGCCCAAGTACACAGGACGTATACAAAGAAAACACCTACAACTTGCAAAAGTCCTACTGTAATTCAAACTGCTTTTAGATTGTTTATTTAAAGGATCCTATTGGTTAGGATCTGTAGAGTTTCAGTTCTGAATATTTTTTAGAGCACTTTCCAGTGCATATTTTGGTGAGAAAATTCCTAGGAGAACTTTCATATTGTTTCTCTCAAAGAGTGTAATCGTTAATCCAAGATTGAGATTGAGTGATCGTGATTCAGCCACTAGAGTCCCAGGAGAAAAGCCCATATTTGAAGATTTTCAAAAGTTCTGGCTGCTATTACGGTAGAGACAAACGGGTCGTTTGTATGGTCAAGTAAGAATATCAATTAACAAAGGTTTTGTAATTGAAACTTGCTTGTAATTGATTTTCAAATAATAAAATTGACTTTTCTGGGTTTGACTGTCCCGTAGGATTTTACCTTTAAAGAGTTTTTTAAAGGGTTTCCATTCGTTACCAATCTTGGTGTTATGCAATTTATTTACTTTATGTTATTGCTTTATTATTAAATAATTGCATTGTTGACGACTAACCAATTTGTTAAGTGAATTGGTAGATCTTTGCGTTACGATACAAGGACATTTTGGTAATTTCAATAAATAAAAAACTCAGAAACCCATCACCAAGAATCTATTTTTCTTGCAATATCATCAAGCAAATGGAGTTAGTCATGTCTCTATTTTCAAGTTATTTTTTTATAGTAGACTCAGACTAATCTGTTGAACTGATGTATATTTTTTATGTCAAGTAAGGAACCCTATTAATAA